>JANHFO010336705.1:0-15683 GCA_032468095.1 Pareas carinatus
AAAGGTTAACGGATATGAAGGATATGATTGGAAATAGTGAATAAGAAAAATGTTAATTAAATGTTAGTCAAACTATAAGATTATTTAAGTTGAAATTATAATTTGAAATATTGTTATGTGTATTAAATGTTGAATTAAGAAATGGAATCTATATATATAAACACGACATACATAAACGCGACATACTCATTGACTGACTGACTCATCACCAGATCTCTCAAACTATAAAAGCTACAAACCTGAACTCTGCTACATATGTTCGTCTTGGCATCTAGGCACTCACTAAGAAAGGATTTTTTGAAATATTAAATTTTACATGTGTTATTTAAAAGTTTTAATTCCGGATGGGTAGAGGGTTGTGATTGGACAAAATATCCAACATCGTTTGCTTCCTTTCTCCTGATTGGAGGGCTTTCACAGCCTGTTGCTTGTTTTTGAATTTTTCGGTTGAAAAACCAGTTGCCGCATTCTACTCTTCCAATGGTGGCAGGAGGCCGGGGAGCCCCACGCTTGCCGCTGGCATGGCGAGCCCCACTGTCGGCAGCACCCAGCGCCGAGAAGTGAGAGTTGCCGTTGCCAGATTCGCCCCCTCTTTTCCTCCTCTACCAGGGCCACAGAGGAGCTGGTGCTGCCAATGCACAACACCAGAGCACTTGGCGCATCGCGCCGCAGGGTCCTCGGGGCGCCCCATTGCCGGTCCTGCTCAGCTACATTGGACCAGAGTTCGCCCAGCCGCGAATCATGGGTACCAGCAGCTAGTGAATAATAAAGAAAAATGGAATAAATGATAACTAACTTAAAATTAGATTGATTTAAAGGTTAAAGGATATGAAGAGATTGGGAATGATGAATAAGGAAAATGTTTTTAAAATGTTAGTCAAACTATAAGATTATTTAAATTTTAATTTTAATTTTAATTATTGTTTATGTGTGTTAAATGTTGAATTAAGAAAGGTAATATATAATAAGAAAAAATGAAACAAATGTTAACTAACTTAAAATTAGATTGATGGTTGTATGTTCTGGAGATTATGTGTTGAAATAAGGAATATTGGTACCCATGCCAAATTAGGACAAGAAACAATTGAGATGTAAATGTGGAGTTAAGAAGTTATTTAAATTGATAGCAGTAAAATTCAGAAGTTATGAATACCCCAGAGAAATATTAGTTACGGTATAAAAAATAATAGAATAAGAAAAGGGAAAGGAAGGAAACGGATGCAAAGATAGGCAGTTTAGGAGGAATTAATTGGATTGAAGGCTGCATGCAAACAAGATGAGGAAGAAGAAAAGGAACAGGAGGGAAGGACGGGAAGGACGGGAAGGACGGGAAGGGGGAAGGAGGAGGAGGTAGGAAGAAGGTATGAGGTAAGTTAGAAGGCATGAGTGGAATAAAGTAAGTTGGATATGGAGAAGCCAGAGGGAAGGAAGAGGAGTCAAAGGAGGTAGAGATAGTGAAGGAAAGATGGCTGACTAGGGAGAGATAGTAAGAGAGAGAAGGAAAGAAAGAAGGATAAAAACCAGAGGAGGGAAACGAAGGAAAGAAGGATATAAGATAGGCGATTAAAGAAAAATAAATAATGAATTAGGATATATAAAAATTGTGGATTCGATGTGGAAGTTAAATTGAGAAGAACTGATAAGTGAATTATAAATGATAGTTTTATAAATTTGTCAAGCTGGCATATGTTGAATGCAATTTGTTAGATTAGTTTCTTGTATCTTCCCTTATACTTCTTCTGAGTTTTGTACCTTTATTGTAATGTTTGTTTTTTGTGTCTGTGGTTTTTGTATGTTGACAACTACAAAACTTAAAAGTAAAAAATAAAAAGAATTCTAAAAAAAAGAAGAAACATTTGTGCCTCAGTGTTCAGTTGATTTGGGATTGAGTGTGGCAGTTTTCCAGGCCTGTGAGTGTGTGAGTGAGTGACTATGAGCTGAACCTAAGAGCACACCTGTGTAATAGCAGCAGCTGGCGCAAGTAACGGGAGCTCACCCTGTCCTGCGCCATCTGGGTGTCAAACCTGGGCTGTCAGCTTTCCAGCTGACAAACTCAGCATCTTTAACAGCTGAGCCATCCTGCCCCCTGAAAGAACAGAACCCAATCGAATTCGTGAAATGAGTGACATAGTCCTCGACTTACAAACCTAATTGGGGCTAGAATTTCCAACGTCAGTCATTGCAGTCATAAATCCAGTTGGATCCAATTTTAAGATCAGTTTATACTGTTAAGTGAATCATTGTGGTTATGTGTCAATTTATTGTTCTTGATGGGCGTATTTGGCCAGAAGCTGGCAAGGAAGGATCAAAAGCTACAATCACACAATACACCACAGGTGGGGTCCTTAGAAGGCAGTATTGCAGGCAAACTCTGCCCACAGTCTGGAGTTTGATTCTCATTGGTTCAAGGTTGACTCAGCCTTCCATCTTTCAGTAAAAAGAGGACCCAGATTGTTGGGGGGAATAGGCTGACATCATAAACTGCCCAGAGAGGGCTGTAAAACAGTGCGGAGCGGTATATAAACCTAAGTGCTCTTGCTACTGCTATCAAAGGACACTGCAGAGGGTTGTAAATCCAAGCCTGAATTATGCCTGAATTGCAATTGTGTGACCATGGAGGGCATGATGGTTGTAAATGTGAGGACCGGACTTTTTTCAGCACCATCGTAATTTTGAACAGTCAGTAAACAAGTGGTTGTACATATGTGTGCGACTAACAATCACAACTTTTTATATCTTGGTTACCTCATTTGGAGGGGAAGCTTTTAATGGAATCATTGTTCCTGGTGCATGTCCATTGGCAGCGCTACGACTGGGCGAAACCAGTTCGGACCTCCGGTTCCTTTCTACGTTCAACATGTTGTCACGCTCTTCCTTTGTCTCTGGACTGGACGTCTTCTGCAGATATTGGAGGAATTGGGTACTCTTGCAAAAAACAAACACACGGTGGGGGTTTACTAGCTCTAAAAAAATGAAATATGACTTTGTCTCTGGATTTTAAGAGTGTGCAAATCTCTTTAGCTATAAGAGGCAACTCTTATTGAATTAAATGGCATTTCAAATATTCATTCTTCCCCTTTTAACAGAATAGGCCATTTTAGCTATTGTTTATTTTACAAAAAGGATACTGTGCGTAGTAGTATTCACCAAAGATAGACCTAGTTATGGGAAATAAGACAACCCAAGTTGAATGGAAGATTATTAACCATTGCAATTATTTTAGCAAACAATTTTACTGTTAAAATTAATTTCCTGTTAAATTATTAGCGGTTTAAGTTAACTAATGCTAGGGAAATTAATTTTAATTACTTTAGCAGTTTAGCAGTTTAATTGCTTAATTGCTTGCTCGATTAATTAATGTTAAATTTACTAATGCTAGTAAATTCAGCATGTTAACAGATATTTTACCAAAATATTCAGATAATTCTGTTATGGGCAAAGAAAGGTAACCAGATTTGTAGATGGTTATTCTGCTTGAATGCTAATCTGATCCCCTTGAAGAAAATTTTCAAAATAGTACAAACAACATAAGAATGAATGAACAATACAAAATATATGCATATATAGTAGATTAAACAAAAAAAAGATCTTACACAAACAACATTTGCTATCCTATCCCTATCTTGACTAATTACTTTTTCTCCATTTACAACCTGATGAGTTTTACTATGTTCTTTAACTGAGACCATGAATTAAACCAACAACTAAACAAAATTCAAATCTGTGAAATCTTCAGAAATTTGACTACATGTATGTATTGTCCCGTATTTGCGATCAAGAACTACATTACTATCATTTCATTTCATCTAAATGTATATTTTTTTAGCAATTTACCAGGTTCCCAACTACGGATAGTTCTGGATACCTTCCCAAGGGAGAACAGTACCAAAAAAGAGAAAAATTTATAAGTGTCTCTAGACAACCATATAAACCAGGGGTTTTCAGCAACTTTAAGATGTGTGGACTTCAACTCCGAGAATTCTGGAAGTTGAAGTCCACTCGTCTTAAAAGTTGCTAGGGTTGAGAAACCCTGCCATAAGCCAAATGTCACCAGACAGGGGTTCCACATTCAACCTGCACTAGACCTGGGAGAACCCCCAGGTCTTCAGTAGCCTTCTGAATATCATCAGGGTGGGAAGCCTATATAGGTGGATATTATTCCAGAGGTCAAGTACCACAATAAAAAGGCACATTTCCTGGGTCCTGCTAGATGATGTTGCCTAATTGTTGGGACTCAAACCACATCCACTCTTTCCAATTTCACTCAATGGACAGAAATGGCAGGAGACAGGCAGTCCCACAAATAACCCGGCCTTATGATGCCATGGAGGGCCTTAGAAGAGACAACCAATACTCTAAATTGCACCCAGAAGCCTAGAGGTAACCGGCCTGGCAGCTGGTGGAGAGGTGGAGTCCCATGGGTATAACAAAGCATGCCACCGGTGCCTGCACTGCCTCATTCTGGACTAGCTGCACCTTCTGAAAGGTCCTCAAGGAAGCTCCATATAGAATGAGCCATGGTGGTGTGGTGGTTAGAATGCGGTATTGCAGGCTAACTCTGCATACTGCCAGGAGTTCAATCCTGACCGGCTCAAGGTCGATTCAGTCCTTCCGAAATAAAAGTCGGCAAAATGACAACCTAGATTGTTTGGGGTAATATCTTGACTCTGTAAACCGCTTAGAGAGCGCTGTAAACGAAGCATTATGAAGTGCTATACAAGTCTAGGTGCTATAGCTATAATGACACTGGAGATACTCCACTGTGAAAGTTGGATATACTTCGTTCAAAATTCCCCCCCCCCCAGCAAAACATTTTCTCTTTTTAATCTTTACACCCAAATAAGTTTTAAAAAGAGCTCTTCCTCCTGCAAAAATGCACCCTGGTACTCAAGGATGATCCAGTCACAATGTTGTTCTAGTGCAGTGATGGCAAACCTATGGCACATGTGCCACAGCAGGCATCACAGAGCCCTCTCTGCTGGCACGTGAGCCAAGTCGCCCCAGCATCACCCCAGAGCTGAACATACTCAGAAACGAGTAGCAGCACCTGGTGATGATGTCACAGGGTCATGCACATGCTCAGAAAGAGTAACGGTGCCAGGAGATTATGTCACGAGCTGTGACTCGTCCGGACACTCAGTCTCTAAAAGGTTAGCCATCACTGTTGTAGTGCAACGTGATTTTATTCAACTTCAAGTAAGCACACACACCTCTGCAACATGCAGAGCTCAATGACATAAGCTATCTTATGTATGCAAAATGGCCTTTGTTCTGTGACTAAGGAGGGAAGACTGAAAAAGAATCACGCTTAATAGGCTGAAAAGAGATAGGCAACAATAGGCAATGTGGACTGACTTCCCATGTTATAAGATAGCTTCCCATACAAAGTCGTGAGACTGAAAAATAGCCCCTCCCCAATATTACCTTTCCCATCTCCAGAGGAGGAAACAGTTCTTACCTTGGAGCCCCAGAAATCGGTGCAAGCTGCAAGAGAGAACAGGGTGGGACAGAGGGATTTAGCCAGCAGAGCAGTGATCACACGTGGGCATTTTATAAAGACATTTAAATGGGGACCTGCTAAATGATCCATGCACAAATCGCTACATGCACGGAACAGCTGTTTTGGGATAGCTTGTGCCTAAACCGGAATATGCACATTCGTTATAAAATACAGAACACACTAGGGCTGTTTTGTTCCCGGTGGGGAAGGATGTGAGGGTAAGAAGCTGGCAGGAATGGAAAAAAGTCACGACTGAGAGAAGTTTTTGGGAATTAAGGGAAGATCAGGAGGCCAGTGGGATATTATATTATTATATTATATTATTATTATTATTATTCTGCCACTCAACTCCCTGTGACTCCAGACATTGCGGATAGGAAGTGTTAAAAACAAGGGAGGAGGAAAATACATTGGGACACCAGGAGCAGTGATTATGGGGAAGGAAAGAAGGCGGGGAGGACGCTGGGCACCACTAAGAGGCATGCAATGCCAGTAGGATCTGCCCCTCTGAGAGCCGCTAAGGGTGGGCAAGAGCATCGCAGGGAAGATGCAATGAGGACATATTGTTTCTGGAGACGGCGAGGGAGGGAACGGGACGCACCAGCTACCCGCATACCACTCTGGGATCCCTGCAGGTTTTCTTTGGCTAAAACCCAGAATAGCAGCTCTGTCCTGGGTCTTGCTCCTGCTGGACCAGGGGGGCCTTTCCAGAATGAGATGCGCTATCTGAAGCTCAAAACACCCCTCTACTCAAAACAACCAAAACGTTGGGTCAACTTTGATCAACCCCAAAGTGAAAGTTTCCGTTGCCCAAAGGGTGCCTGGGTCTTGCATTCCAAGAGTTCCTGGGTGGGTGGGCGTGCAATGTTTGCCCCCCGCCCTCCTAAAATCACACCAGACGAGGCTCCAATCCCTCAAGTATCAAGCCGTGCTAGTGCGTGATGAGAAGGCAAACCTCAACCAGCATACTGTTACACAGAAACCATTGAAGATGGCGGAGCAACGTCAAGGGTGAAAGCAAAGTCTCATACAGCCAAAGCCAAAACAGTTTGATACTGGATGTGCCCACTACCAATCCAGAGAAGAGATGGAAACTGTTCTTCCTGCCCAAATTACAGTCGCTTCTATCCCTCTACGTTGAGTAGGTGGGAGAAAAAATTCAGACACGTTTCATAACTCAGAAGATGCTGGATGTTTTCAGCAAAGGTTTCTTAGCTTTCTCCCATTACACCAAAAAGTTCTCATAACATTGTGCGCCTATTTGTCTATATCAGCTTGTCCTGGGGAGCGGGACTGTGATCATAAGATCAACAGCAACAGTAACAAACACAGGGACAAGCAAGACCATCCGATTCTTTCTTTTAAGTGAAAAATAAATCTTGCATGCTGAGTTCTCCCCCAGATTTTAGAAGATTTGCTGATGGAGTCTAGCTTGGGATGATTTCAGTTCTAAAACAACTGGAGAAGAAGACAGGAATTCTTGCAAAAGGTCCAAAGCTTCAGAGTTTTGCCAAATTTTTATCTACATGAAGATGTGGAGGGAGGTAAGTTATTATAGTCATTTGGAGGCATATTAAAAAGATTTTTGATTCAATCTGGCAAAGGGATTTTTCCATTCCAAAATGAACAAGTAAAACCAGTAAGTAATAACACAGTCAGGTAAAGCTGACCCCAGATCAATTCTGTCCACCTTTTCCCCAGAATTCTGGGACTTGAAGTCCACACATCTTTCAAGTTGCTAAAGCTGAGAAACGCTGCATTATGAAGAGCAGAATGGCAGAATTCTACACTCTCTAACTTCTGAGTATTGGTGGAGTTCCCTTTTTTGTTTTTTTTTCTCACCATAAAAAGCTCTTTGCATATCGCACTATCACAGAGTACAATCGAGGTCTGTGCAAAATGTCCTAAGCATTTTGAGTCTCAGTGAAAACCAAAAATTATTCTTACCATTTCTAAAGCTTGTGTTTTTTTTCCAACACACCAGGCCCAGAACCAATACTGCGACCAGCGCTAAAGGCAGAAAGAACCAGGCCCATCCATGATTTCCTTCTCCAGGGGAACCTTAAAACGAAAGAGAGAGAAAAAGACAGGTATAGACTGATCATTTGGATGGTATGTTTCTTCAAACTGGCTTCTGAGAGACTTGCAGTAAAATCTGATGGAATGATTTTAACATACAAACCCTTTTCTGGAATCGGTTCCATCTGACGAGAAATTAATAAAAGCCAATTCTAGAGACTAAAGTGGTTTGGGCGATTCCTTGATTGGTGTATTGTTTGCTTGATTGGTCTAAAGCAGAGACTTACACCAAGATTAACGCTAGAGTAACAATCAAGAAGTAAACAATATCTGGATCAAGGATCTACCAACCCAGACAAACAACCTAACAGTAAACCACAGCCATCCAAGGAACCACCAAGAACACCCCCACCAACACTGACAGGGCAAGCCACTAGTACATAAAATGAGAACATACCCCACTCTCTACTATCACTGATGATGTTACCTAGTTTGGTAGCAAAATGTCTGCAAGAAAACAACCAAACCCACCGTTGACAACATATCATTGCCCCTTAAAATATAATCAGATGCATTTTCATTCCACACCTTACCCCATTTTCTATAGCTCATCTCTAAATCTTCAACTCTCTGAAAATGTCTAGTAAAAGCCAACAAAAATACATAACAACATATAAATCTCCCTTTCTATTTAATCTAACCCCCCCTTATCCCCCCTTCTTTAACTATCAAAATCTAATATGATAACAAGTTCCCAAAAAAATGCTCCTGCTTAGCAGATACAGAATGCTGTTTCTCTTCCAGAGAAGGGATGGTTGCAGATTCAAACGCCGGAGGATAAGAGGAATCAAATAATCTGTTTGATCGGGAAGCATTCCAACCAAGGGTTCTTATCATTGCCACATTTTGTTACCCTTCTTTCCTGTTCCGTATGAAAATTCATCTTAAGACTGGCACTAGAGTAGAAAGCATGCTGCATCTCACACTCACATGATATTGGCCTACCCATATGTAAGTGACCTACTTGTGGGAGGCGATGAGGTAGTGCCAGGAAGACATTTGATGTCTCTTGTAGGTGTGCAATCCCGCACCTTCTTTTCTCCAGGACCACAACTAAGGAACACAAAAGGAAAACACAAAAGGCGTCACTGAAGGACTTGGGACACCTGTCAGGCAGAACATGCGTCAACTGAAATTGCCAAGTGCTCCACCACTAGAAGCAGCAGGCCATGGTAAACCTGTCCTAAGACTCTAGGATACTTGGCAATCTAGCACATTTCCAAGGCACACCATAGGAATACAAAAGCATCAACAGAATAAGCCCTTCACTAAGCCTATGAGAGTTGCTTGCTGTGTTACAACAGCTGGGTTGTACTGGGACAGTCACTGGGATTGTTCTTTTCAGATATACCTTCCATTATGCTACTGTGACGGATTGTCAAACAGGAAACTGTCACCTGGTGACGGACAGGCCAATTTCACCACTCTGTAGAAGTTATGTATTCAAGAAGCTGTCAGCAAGGCCAATGTGCCTGATTATCCATCTCTTGAAGCAGAGATTTCTCTATCTGCTAAGGCAGTCTTTCCAGAGCAGATATAGTAATAGCCTTTTCAGTTCAGGTATTATTTCCGAGCATGGCTACTTCTTCTTAATTTCCATAGTACCTCAGAACGTACATCTTTGCAAAACCACCGCTTCACAAAGTGTCACTCAGAATCTTAAAAACTCAGTGTCGCTGCCTGAGGCATCTCCACACTGATCCAGGGCAGGGGCAAGTCTCACGTATGGTGGGAGGCCACCAAAACGAAGCTTATTCTCAGCTGGTCACTGCAAGTTGGCCTTCGAAGCAATCGGGCCAAGTGTCTGCAAGGATGTGGTGCTTTTAGGATTCAATCTGTGGCTTCTGAGGGATGTGAGCTCAGCTTCAAGCAAAGAGAAGGACGAGGAGTGGCAGAGCAGCAGTCTTCCAATATTTGAGGGGCTGTCATAGAGACAACAGGGGTCAACAGGGCAAGAAGCAATGAATGGAAGCTTATCAAGGAGCCATCCAACCTAGACCTAAGAAGAAACTTCCTGACAGTGAGACGAATTAATCAGTGGAACAGCTGGCCTCTGGAGGTCCTTGGTGTTCCATCTTTGGAGGTTTTCAAGAAGATACTGGATAGCCATTTGCATAGAATGATAGAGTGTCTCCTGCTTGAGCAGGGCATAGAACACTGATGGCGAACCTATGGCATGCGTGCCGCAGTAGGCACACAGAGTCCTCTCTGCTGGCATGCGAGGCAATTCGCCCCAGCATCGCCTGAGAGCTGAGCATGCTCAGAAAGTAGCAATGTCAGACGATGATGTCACGGATCCGTGCGCATGCTCAAAAAGAGAGTAGAGGCACCAGGTGATGATGACATCACGGGTCCATGCACATGCTCAAAAAAAGGGTAGAGGCGCTAGGCAATGACATTACAAGCCATGACTCGTTAGTCGTGACTCGTCCGGGCATTTGGTGTCCAAAAGGTCAGCCATCACTGATCTAGAAGACCTCCAAGGTCCCTTCCAGCTCGGCTATTCTGTACTCCTTCATGAATGTCCCATCAAGATGGCTCAAAGCTTGGAAACTGGAGGGGTTCTGGTAGTGGAACCTCCTGCTTTCTTCCCTCTGGCCGGCTCCTCCCTCCCCGAAGGTCCGTGATCCTCATTCAGGGCGCATTCTCCAGAGCTCTCCCAAATTATTTGAGTGTCAGAACAGAGAACCCCAAGTTAGTTCCAAGGGATGCTAAGCCGGGTCAATCGAGGCTGACCTTGTCGTACACTTGGTGCAAGTTTCACACGGCTGGCCAGGTAAACAGAAAGTGCCATTCTTGCAGGCACATTCGGTATTTGTGGTTGCAGTGCACTTTTTTGTTTCTACCTCATCTGGAAAGAGAATAAAACACACATTTAGAACCACAGCAGCAGTCCTGAGGAGCAAAGAAGACTCAGACTAGGACCACACGGCACACTAGCCCAGGATACCCGTAACCACGATTGCCCGAGAAAAGCACTAGGGGCTGAATTACCCAAGGCAAAGGCATTTCATTTCAGCTTCGTGTGACACGTGAGCTCCTTCTTAGAATGCCATGGGGGGGGGGGAATCGGAACCAGAATTCGTTGTGCCAATTTGTCTCTGGCGTACGTGCTCTATACCTGCATACCTACAATAAACCAACTGTGATTACAATCATAAAATGCATTCATAATCCTTAAGGACATTCATCTTTCCATAAAAGCATTGGTGGACCTCAGGTTTTGTTTCGTCAATTCATTGCATTGATATCTTTTTATTAGCTAAAAATATTATTTCAAATATAAGAGGAGAGCCAGTTCAGTTTAATGTAGGGGGGCTGGTCTGAAGGCGAGTGGAGCGCTCCCCTGGGGGTGTGTGGCTGTGCCAGGGTGTGTGTGATGCCAGGCAATGGGGGGGGCTGTGGAGGAGCAGCAGCAACCACAGGGGAGTGTGGTAGGGGTCGATGGTGAGCACGGGGGGTGGCCCATGGCGGTGGCAGCGTGGCCCTCAATGAAATTGAGTTTGACACCCCTGGTCTAAGGGTTATGACATGAGACTAGAAACTAAGAGCTGCAGTGGCGCAGAGGTTAGAGTGCAGGACTGCCTTCTACGTCTGTTGACAGTCGGCTGCCTGTCAGTCCAGCAGTTCGAGTCCCACCAGCTCAAGGCTGACTCAGCCTTCCGTCCTTCCGAGGTCGGTCAAAGGAGGACCCAGATTGTTGGGGACAAGAGGCTGATTTCTGCAAACCGCTTAGGGGGGGCTGGGAAGCACTGGGAAGCGGTATATAAGTCTAACTGCTATTGCTATTGCTACTGAGAGACGGCGAGTTCTAATTTTGCCTTAGACATGAAAGCCGGCCGGGTTACTGCCAATCATTGGGAGACAGTGAGTTCTATAATAAAAATCTTTTTATTCATAAAAGTTTTTAGTTTTTTCTCCATATTAATTAAAATGACATAGTTTCCAGCAAACATACTGTTTGGGTGTAGATCTCATTCAGCTTCCACATTCTTTTGCTTACAAATTGTTTAAATTTGAAAAATATCACGATATTCCCTCCATAATAGAAATACAGACCATCACATTATCTAATTTGAGGTTCAACAATAAAAATCTGAATAGACATCTTATCCATCAGTTTAGCTTCCATATTCTTCTAGTTTCCAACTATCTATGTAGAAAATATCAAAAGCAACAGCGTTCCCTCAGCAAGTCGAATAATCACAATCACGGTTCCTAGGTTAAATTTCCACCTTAAAAGTTTAAGTATACATCCTAATCATTCTTTAAATTTCCACATTCTTCTGTTTAAAAAGGTTTTTCTTTCTCTTTTCCTACCTAGTACATAACTTTTATACCATCCATTTAAGTTTAATCGCGTCTTTCGCTACTGCCTCAATTTGGAGACGGTGAGGTCTAGTCCCACCTTCGGCATGAAAGCCTGTTGGGTGACTTTGGGCCAGTGACTCAGCCTGTCAGCCCAACCCAGCGCAGAAGACTG
Source organism: Pareas carinatus (assembly GCA_032468095.1). Lineage (NCBI taxonomy): Eukaryota > Metazoa > Chordata > Lepidosauria > Squamata > Pareidae > Pareas > Pareas carinatus. The sequence continues at coordinate 12,063 of JANHFO010336705.1, forward strand.
TTGCTATGGGGAAAAGAAAAAGGGGCAAGGAAAGAGAACTGGGCATGTCAACTGCCTTGAGTTGCCGATAAAGTCATCAAGCGGGATAAAATTCTAACAAACTACGTAAATAAAACCGCCTCCCATCCTTAATACCTAAAGTCCGGCAAGCTCTGCAACCAAAGCAGGAGTCAAAGGAATTCGATAGCTTGGAAAACGTGCTGTTTTCACAGGGTTGGCAAGTCCCTTCAGTCCTGGGGACAGTACAAGGCCGCAGGACAAAAGTACCTGGAAGAAAGCAAAAGGCATAAAAAGTAAGTACAGATTATCAAAGCATATATTCAAAGAGAAGGGATTCTCTAGGAACTGTGGATCTAACCGTACCATGGATGTTCATGTTGAAAAAATTAAAGACAGAAATCAAATCTAATACACAACTCTAGAAAGCAATTAGCACTGCTCTCTCCTCGGTTGTATCTACCCATCCCATCAAATCTGGCAGAAGAAGCATGTTGCAAGTCCCGTGTCCAAAGAGGTTCCAACTGATGGGACTCAGGAAGAGGGTCACTCCTGCTATGGCATCCAGCCTTTATCACATCACCAGCAGACCCCTGAAGCTAGACCCTGTTGGCCTTTAAGGCTTGTGGACTTCAACTCCCAGAATTCCTCAGCCAGTTGAAGTCCACATAAAGGGACCAAGGCTGGAGACCTCTGCTTTAGAAAGTCCCGGAATACATGGCTGTGCCATCAGGCTTAGGGATCTCGTAGAGGTAGGGAGCCTGCTATATGGTTTTGTGAGCTGGAGGCTGGCATTCTCCTGTGATTTTTGTGGCTTTGCTTAGTTGTTTTAACTGTTTGAATTGCTTTCAATTTTGTGGATAGGAGTTTGCGTTTTGTTGCTTTAACTTGTGACCCACCCAGAGACATGTATGCGAGACGGGCAGTGTCGGTCCTGCCTCAGTCTGAACCTGTAAGCATGAACGATCCTTGACTCCATTTGCTGAGAAAGGTATAGTTTACTAAAAGTCAAGTGAAATACAGTAAAGCAAAGCCAGGACTGAAATTTGCATGCCGCAACTCCAGTTATAGCTTTCTCCCTCTTAGCCACTTCCCATTTCTGGTTCCCGACACCAACACCACCCATCATCCAATCCATTGCAAAGAAGACATTTTTGAACTCTAGCTCACTCTGGGTGTGGGCTGACCTGCAGCTGCATTCCTCCCGTGTCTGGGAGGCCACACTTACTCCTTTTGCTTTCACCTTCTCCCAAGCACCCCCCCCCCGCTCCCCTCAGGGTCCCTGGCAGACTGGCACCCACCCATAGCAGAAGTCCAGGGGTGGCAGTTCTGCCAGATGGCTATATAGGCTGAGTAAAATAAGCAACCACTGTCTTGTATAGTGTGTAAGTGTCTCAGTATTACACCAGAAGCAGATGTGTGTCAACTGGTTGGGAATCGTCTTTTTTAGCAAAAGGATACAGGGCAGATATCCTCAGAAGGACATAATATTAAGGGAACGGCCAACGGAAGTTCAGAAGAAGAAGCATGGGCCCAGTCATGGCGGGGGAGGGGAGAAAACCACACATTTTTTTTTGAACAGCAGGATGAGCTTCTAATCCCTCTGAATCACCTCCACCGCTACAATAAAATGAATACCACAGCAATGCTTTTTTTGTCATTTCCTAAAAGAAAAGTGGTGGCTATCCAGAAAGTTATGCCCAAATTATAATTTCAAACTTTCTTCTTTATGGTTATGCTAAGTAGGCCTTAACGTTTCTAGGGCTCCATTTTTTCCCACTGGGTCTCCTTTTTCAAATTCTTACCGTGTTGCAAATTTTATAGACTTTCTGGGGAAATGACTAACGCGATGTTAGCTACAACTTCCAATAGCTTCTAGCACAGTTTACTGAATGGATCGTTTCCTGCACAGTTTTGTCACAGCTCCAACCGTCAAACCATCCCTTGCCTCCACTTCTACAGATTTCTTGGAATGAGGAACAATGATACAGAAGTCGTTATTTGGCATGGCCTCATAAAGGTTTTGTCCGATGGGGACAGCAAGAAAAACTATCCAACCTTTCTTCTTCAAAAAAAGAAGCAAGTCATATACGAGGGCAATTGAGAAAAAAAACTTCCATTTGGTTATCAACGACAGACACTCGCAGATACAGAACTTTTTATTACACACGTTAGAAAACTTCAATATTGCATTCCTTTTCGACATCTTCGCCATTCAAATTGAGGCACTTGTCATAATGTGTGGGCAAGGTTTGAAATTCCTCCTGCAAAGAAATCTCCCTCCTGGGAAGGAAGCCGCCCTGGAACAGCATCGTGAAGCGCATGGTCGTCGTCGAAGCAGTGCGATGCAAGCGTCAGAGAATGCTGGCTTCTGGTGTGGTGTGGGTTCACAATAATGCTCGCCTGCACACCGCTAGTCACACTCGAGCACTTTCGGAGCAGTTCCAACGCTGGGATCTTTTGGATCATCCCCCTGATAGCTCAGATTTGGTGTCGAACGACTCCCACCTCTTCTGGCTTCCTTCCCAGGAGGGAGATTTCTTTGCAGGAGGAATTTCAGACCTTGAAAGACGTTGTGAAAAGTGCCTCACTCTGAATGGCAATGATGTCGAGAAGCCATGCAGTGCTGTAGTTTTTTTAAAGTGTATAATAGAAGTTCTGTATCTGCGAGGGTCTGTCCTAGATAACCTGATGGAGTTTTTTTTTCCGAACTGCTCTCGTATATTAAAAAAAAAACATTAAAGGGGGAGCATTCCAAGTTTTCACCGGGCAGCAGGTGGGATGGAAGGAACCAAGTCTCCTTCCTGAGGCCCGGTTCCCAGCTTTTCCGTTGGGAGGTCCTGCAGATCCGGAGGCTGACCCCTAGCCCGGTTGGGGATGTCCAGCGTGGGAGAGATTTCCTGAAGCCAGTGGGTTTTGCAGGGCAATTTTGGAGGGAGACGAACCCAGGCAGAGTACAAGCCTGGGACGTCGCCCGGTTGCCAGGCGGCAGCACTAACTCCCCCGCCCATGTGGCTGTTCTGTCCAGGGGGAAACCGATTCATCGAAGACATCGAGATGATGATCGGGAAGAAAAGCTTCCTCTTCTGGCTCTGGTGGAGAGCCTGCTGGTTTGCCATCACCCCCTGCCTCTTGCTGGTGAGTCGTCCAGGGGCGTCAAGCGCTGGGGGGGGGGAGCCCAGAGGGGCCCCGTGGAGACGCCTCTCGCTCGGGAGGCAAATTCTTTCTGCAAAATTGTGTGCCTCCCAAAAACAGCAGCTCCTGTTCCTCCCAAGCACACCGCTCTCTGAATGCCAATAATTTGCTAAGCAAAACAAAACCAGCCGCGACCAGCCAGCTTGGAAGGAAACCAAAGATTGCGAGGTGGAAGGAACGGAGGCCGGGAGCAGATCACCTCTGCCCACCGCTGCCAGTCCTTCCCCTGAAGGGATCGGGCACTTTGTGACTCCCCTCCTCCAAGCGCAGATCTGTCTCGGACTCTGGCTGGATTCCCCCGCCCCTCTCTCGCACACACACACACACACACACACACACACACCGCTCCAATTCCACACAATGTGGTTTTTTTCCTTTGACGCTCAGCAAACTGTGTTCGAGAACAAAAAGTCAATGGGCCAAATTCTG
>JANHFO010357324.1:0-15515 GCA_032468095.1 Pareas carinatus
ACAAAAAGCTAAACGGTGATTACCTCTACAAAACTAGAAATAACCCTGAGAAATAAACAAACAGCTGTGCAAGAGAAAGAAACGGAAAAAATATAATACATATAATAAATATAATACACCATCAAATATCAACATCTGCCTATCCCTTGGGAAGGACTCGAAAGGTGAATAAAAATGCCAAATCTTGTCTGAACATCTGACTGACTGTGCAACAAACCATATATAATGAGAGCAATTTGGTGCAATTGTTAAGAATCCAGGCTAGAAACATGGAGACTTATGGGTTCTAGTTCCACCTTAAGCGCAAAGTCAGCTGGGTGATTCTGGTCAGACCTAGGAAGCAGGCAAAAGCAAACCACTTCTGAAAATCTTGCCCAGAAAACTGCAGGGACAAGTCCAGACAGTTGCCAGAAATTAGCACTGAAACACAGACTTGAAGGCACACGCACACAAATAGTAAGTATGTCATAGAATTACAATATTTCATAACTATGCTACTCTAGGTCCTGGCAGGTAGTTTCCTTTACTTTTCTTAGGTTGCTCTAAGACACAATAACAAAACTAAGGCTGGGGAAGCTGACCAGAAATTTTCATAGGCTGAAAAGGAGGTGAACGCAATTTTTGGAGACTTAGAGAGAAGGGGGGGCGGGGGAGAGGGAGAAGGTGGTGGTGTCCAGAGTATTTGTATATGGTGATATTAGATGCAAGTGCAGAAAGGCTCAAGATCACACAGACAGAATAGCACCATCGTTTAGCAAGAATCTCCTTTTCTGCCTCTAGTCTGATTAAGGAATATCAAAAACAGGTGACAACCTAACTGGATCGAATTGTAAATTTGCATGATGTAGAAACCATTTTCAAATAGTCGCCTTTGCAGTGGCATTTTAGTGAAGATAAATTATACTGCAATCTCAGGATATAAGCCCAGCCTTTTGGCATAAAGTCATACCACATACTTGGGAAGCCAGGGAGCTTTCACACACAAAAAGTACAAACATTGCACCTGAAGCAATCACTAGCCAGATATTTCTACTTCATTTAGCTGGTGACACTCCTTGAGTTCACATAATTATTAAATAAAAACCCAGAGAAATGATACAGGGTTGAAAAGTCAAACATCTAAACTAAAACTAATCATGACTGAACTTCTATTATGATTTTATATAGGCTTACTTGTAATCTAAGATTTGTTACGAGTCACAGGCTGCTTAATTTCTGTTTTATTTTTTTCAGAAACTGCGAGAATAGTAATAGATTTTGCTGATTCAAAAGTCAGCTCCCAAAAAGACATTGGATTCCATAATAAAAAACCAGATGAGGGATGTAGAAATTATTTAACACCACTGACAACACTGCTGCCCTACAAAGCGACCTGGACTATGTGTCAGAATGGTCGAACAATCGGCAACTTCACATCTCAACCAACAAATGACCTGTCTTACACATTGGCAAAAAGAATCAGAACACTAAATACAAACTGGGTGGATACAACCTCATAGACAACCCTCAAAGACCTAGGAGTGCTGCACCATCTCAAAAGATCTAAGCCCCAGAGCTCACTGTAACAGCATTGCCAAAAAACTTTGCGATAATTTCTGGTAATAAAGAACTGCCAACCAGGGCATATAAAATCTTCGTCAGACTAATTCTTCAATACAGCTCATCTACCTGGAATCCACATTGTATAAGGGACATCAATACAATTGAATGAGTCCAGAGGTATTTTATGAGAAGAGTACTCCATTCCTCAGCCCGCAATAGAATACCTTATGACACCAGGCTTGTAATTCTGGACCTAGACAACTTAGAGCTACGCTGCCTATGACCTAAGCTTAGTACACAAAATTGTCTGTTACAATGTTCTAGCTGTCAATACACGGGCCAACAATAGATACAAACTCAAAGTAAACCGTTCCAGACTCGATTGCAGAAAATATGACTTTAGCAACAGAGTGGTCAATGCCTGGAACTCACTAACTGACGCTGTTGTTACATCCTCAAACCCGCAAAACTTTAACCTTGAACTGTCTACTGTGAACGTCACTCCATACCTAAGAGGTCTGTAAGGGAGTGTGCATAAGCGCACCTACCGTCCCTGTCCTACTGCTCCCATATTTTTTTTCAATCCAAGATGACCATGAAGGAGGAGTTGTGGAGGAGAGGCTCGCAGAACTGAGGGGGTTTGTCAATGGGCCCGGGGGTGCAGAGTCCGGCTTTAGCCGGCCCCAGCCATCGGGCTAAATACCGGGGGCTCCTCCCCCTCTTTTGAGGGGTTCCAGAATCTCCAGAGACCTGCGGAGTGATTGAAGCGGTCTTTTTCGCTGCCGGAGTTATCGGCAGCCGGAGCTACTACCAAAGAAAGGCAGAGCGACGGAGAGCAAGAGACCGCCGCTTTCCTTACCTGCATTCAGCACCGCGGGTCCACTTCCATCGGGCCTCCCGGTCTCCGCTGCTGGAGCGGTCAATGCAGCTGGGGTCGTTGGTTCGGCGGCCGACCGCAAACCGCCCCTCTCTTGGTTGGGTCGGCGCAGCGGCGACAGCGGAGCTGGTGGGAGTGAGTGTGAGGGCCATGATAGCTATGGCGGCTGCAGCTGCGATGGGCAGCTTGGCGCGAACTCCGATGGCCACAGTGAGTGGAGCTGACGTTGCGGAGGTTTTAGAGGCCTTGCTGGGCCGGGGAGTCCAGCAGGTGAAGACTGCTGTTCTCTCCCCTTTTCGGGGGGCTGCGAGGACAGAGACATTATGGGTGTTGGTGTCCCGCAAGTGTGGCTGGAAGCTGGCATTGGGATGAAGTCCGGTGCTTTTCTGGACTCCCTTTCCACCATCTGGCTGGCAGGGTTAATGGATAGTGACAGTGTCCTATACCCTGTGGGCAGCTTATGGTCTATCTCCTCCCCCAAGAACTCTAGGAATTATTGGTTCCAGCACCATCTATCAAGGCCTCTAGATTTCGGCCTATATTTGGAGGTATCATTATAGTTTCAGATCCCCTGCTCTGCATTCCATTCGGTGTTCTTTGCAAATGAAGGACACTGCCCAATGCAGTGGGAACATTGATTCTATTGTGCACCTCTGTGTCTTTGTAGTGAGTGAAGGATAGGAGAGAATGTCACTGTAATTACATTCACAAGTTGTGACAATCATAAGGTGAGTTGTTGTCAGACACAAAGAATCAGGGTTTTATGTACGTTTTGGTCGCCACATTGCGAAAAAGATGTCGAGACCTGGGGGGAAAGTGCAAAGAATAGCAACTAGGATGATCAAAGGCATGGAGACAAAAACATATGAAGCACAGGTTGGAGGAATAGGGCATGTCTAATCTAGAGGGGAAAAAGGACGGGGGGATATGATAGCAGTCTTCCGGTATTTGAGGGGCTGCAACAAAGAAGAGGGGGTCAACCTATTCTCCTGAGCACCAGAAGGCAAGACAAGAAGCAGCGGATGGAAACTAAGCAAAGAGAGATCCAATCTGAAACTAAGGAGAAATTTCCTAACTGTGAGGGCAATTAACTGGTGCCACGGCTTGCTTTCAGAAGTGGGTGCTCCATCCCTGGAGGTTTTTAAGAAGAGACCGACAAAAGGGTGAGCCCTGTGGCACAGAGGCTATGGCAACTGCCTAGCTAGTAAAACCAGGTGAGGTTCAAATCTCAGTCTGGGCTTCCAGCTGGAGTTGGGGTATGGCTCGCTGATGACAGCATAATAAGCTAGAAATAGCCATTTCCCTTTCTTTTCCAGTGAATTTCTCCTGTCAATAAGAGTCAAAAAGTCAAAGAATCCCCCCCAAAAATTGAAAACTTGGAAGTTTTTAACTTTCAGATCGATTAACCCATGGAATGTTGTGCAGCAAGAAGAGGTTGTGGCAGAGGCAACACAGACACAATCTGTTGAATTAGCAGGAGCCAATAAAAACAGTAAGAGATATATTGACCTGGTCATTCCTCTTATAATCAACCTTCTTGTTTTTAATATATTACGAAATAAAGATTTTCCCACCAGGCGAGGGGTAAAAAAACAATAGCAAAACTTGACCCATTTTGCTTTGCAGACAGTTTTCCAGAAATTCCTGCCTTGAGCACTGCAGTTATAACGTACCATATGTGCATATCTGTAAATGAACATACACACGACCCAGTTCTTGTGAAGTGGCACTGGGTTTCCTAATGTCAACTGTATGCAAAATGGTTTTAAGGAACAATAAACTGCTGAGTAGGAAGATCTTAGCAACATAATCCTGGGCATAGGATTTGAAAAAAACAACAACAGTCTACTGTGTTTGTTGAATGCAAATTTCAGGCAAAGGTCCACACAGTATTCCAGTATGATGTGCGTGCCCATTGTTCTGAATCTACAGGGATGTGATTGACCATAGTGGCTTCTTCAGACAATTTCAGCTTAAGCCTCACAGTTTCTTCCACCCCATACCCTCCAAATATGGAATCTGTAAGTCCCACTAGTATAAATGCCAGGAACCTCATCATGTTTGGAAGGCACCAGGTGGGGGACACAAATCTCAGAATCTGGGGCTCCAGAATTATAGTCCAGACGATAACAGGATCCAATCTGAACCGTTGGCATGCATAAACTGTAAATAAGTAAGTTGAGCTGTTGTCCTCTGAATGAAGGCGAATATACGTGTCCTGGGATAATGTTGCAGAATTCTATCTGGATCAGTCACTAGGACCAGAGGTTTTGTCTTCTGAGCTTTCAGACTCGTGCTGAAGGCCATCTTCAGGGAACTTCTCTCTAGCAGTGTGTGTGCTGTTTTGTGTGTGGTGTTTATAATGCCTGTTGTGGGTGGTTTTTTAAATGTTGATTGGAGTGTGTTGATGACTGGCTTTTAAGTCATTGGCTTGTGTTGCTCAGCACTCACATTCTAAGGACTTGATATGCTGGTGCTAAATCTTGTTGGTTGATGAGGGGCCTGTTTCCCAGGCTTCAATCACTTCCATGGCTGCTTTTGTGCCTGCTCTTCCAGCAATCTTAGCAGCTGCAAAATTGAATGTGTGTCTTTGTTCATTGGAGTATGAGGCTACCAATGAGCTTGGGTCTCCTCGTCTGACCACGAGGTCTGGGCAAAACAAGCAAAGGACAGCTAATGACTTAAAAGCCAGTCATCAACACACCCCAATCAAGATCTAAAAAGCCACTCACTACATGCACTATAAATACCACGCACGAAACAGCTACACTCTGCTAGGGAGAAGATTCTTGAAGATGGGCTCCAGCACGAGTCCAAAAGCCCGGAAGACAAAACCTCTGGTCCCAGTGACTGACTCAGGCTGGATCTTGCAACATTATCCTGGGACATGTATATTTGCCTTCATTCAGAAGACAACAGCTCAACTTATCTATTTACAGTATTTGCATGCCGACCGTTCAATTCTAACACTATTAGATAGTTATAGAAGCTCATTAAAACCGATTAGGTGACTTTGAAACAGTTTCTCTCTCTCAGTATTGGCTGTTTCATGATGAATGGCTTCTACACTGACAATGTTCTGAAGGAGCTATTGAAGACTTGGCTATTTTCTTAGACTTTGAGGTGAGTTGATGGTTGAGCCTCTTTGATATTAAGTTTTGGGGATTTATATTTTTTTCTTCAGGCTATTTATGACTGGGGGAGAGGGGAACCTTGGTGCTCTCTGAGGTTGGTTGTTTTCTTGCAGACATTTCCTTAGTAAATTAGGGGCTACCCTTGAAGAGTATTTGGCAGTTAGAATTGGTTCAGAACACAGTAGTGTAGACAGTTTTGGAGACCCTGCTTAGGGTGGCACATGAAACACCACTGTTATATGTGTTGCACTGATTGCCGATCTGCTTCCTGGTTCAATTCAAGGTATTGGCTAGAACCTTTAAAGTCTGTTAGGGTATGGGTTCAGAATATACAATCGTAATAGAGCTGGAAAAGACCTTGGAGGTCTTCTAGTCCAACCCCCTGCTCAAGCAGGAGACCCTATCCCATTTCAGACAGGTGGCTGTCCAGTCTCTTCTTAAAAATCTCCGGTGATGGAGCATCCACAACTTCTGAAGACCATTCCACTGGTTAATTGTCCTCACTGTTAGGAGGTTTCTCCTTAATTCCAGGTTGCTTCTCTAATTGGCGAGTTTTCCTCCGTTGTTTCTTGTCTTGCCTTTTGGTGCTTTGGAAAATAAGTCGAACCCCTCCTCTTTGGGACAGCTGCTTAAATACTGGAGCACCGCCATCATGTCCCCCCCCTCGTCCTTCTGTTGTGGAGTCGAAGGGAGGTTTCCACTACAGTCCGCATAGCCCCGCCCTCACTGCCGGCGGGAAATGCCTGGAAGCTGACTGGCTGACTTGTCCCTTTCAAAGGGCATAAAGGAGCAAGCCAGCCAGGAGCGCCCTGATTCTCTGTTGACTCACCTGACAATGAAGAGCTGAAGTCACTCACTGCTTGCGCCTCATTCTTCTGGACCCAACTCACATCACCTTCTTTTCTCTCGATTGGCCATCCCCAATTCCTGCAACCATTGTTCATAGGATTTAGTCTCCAGGCCTTTAATCGCATTAGTTGCTCTCTTTTGCACTTTTCCCAAAGTCTCAGCATCTTTTTGGTAACACACGGTGGCCCAAACTGGATGCCGCAGTCCGGCTGGAGTCTTAGTAAGGATTTATAAGGCATAAACCACGTCTCATACATAACTACACAACCACCATACCTCTCATCCTTAGACTCAAGGTGTGAAATCTCTCCTTGCAGAGCAAATGTATGGGATAATTGCTGCTGACGAGCACTTAGGAACTCCATTCAGAAAAGCCGATGCTGACACGTATGGGGAAGGGGGGAATCCTGGATTAAAAGGCTCAGATTTAAGCCTCTTTCTCTGGGAATCGAAACTAGCTCATCAGTTAAGCAAAAGTTTTCTTTGGAAGATGCATTAGACGTCCTCTCCCATGTCTCCAAAAGGCTTGCTGAAATTCTGTGAAAATTGCTACCAGCAAGCATATGGGTTGTCAACAGATTTGGTTCAGAGATGCTGACAGGCTGGAGAGAAGATTTTTAATTTTTTTTCCGCCCAGGTAGTCCTTGACTTACGCCTGGTCATTCAGTGACCATTCGAAGTTACAACGGCACTGAAAAAAGTGACTTATGGCCATTTCTCACACGTGCGACCGTGGGGTAGGGCCTTTGGCAACCGACTCATATTTGTGACCATCGTAGTGACCCAGAGTCACTTCATCCCCTTCCAAGTCCTCCTGACGGGCAAAGTCCACGAGGGAAGCCAGATCCCCATAACGACCGTGTTGCTAACTTAACAACTGCAGCGATTCCCTTAACAACTGTGTCAAGAAAGGTTGTAAATTGAAGCAAAACTACGTTTAACAAATGTCTCCCTTAGCAATGAAAGATTTGCTCGTAAGGGGAGGACTGTGTATATATTCATTCTTTCTTACAGAAGCTTCCCTGAATTTTTTTTAAAAATGACCTAAAGTTGAGCTTTATTTGTTCTTAGTGAAGTTGTCATTTTAAGTTGAATAACAGAGTTGGGAGGGACCTTGGGGAGTCTTCTAGTCCAACCCCCTGCTCAGGCCGAAAACTCTACACCACTTCAGACAAATCGTTGTCCAATCTCTTCTCAAAAACGTGCAGTGTTGGAACTTCTGAAGGGAAGTTATTCCATTGATTAATTGTTCTAGCTGTCAGGAAATTTCTCCTTAGTTCTGAATTGCTTCTCTCCTTGACTAGTTTCCACCCATGGCTTCTTGTCCTGCCTTCTGGGACTTTGGAGAATAGCTTGACTCCCTCTTCTTTGGGGCAACCCCTGAGGTGTTGGAAGGCTGTTATCATGTCCCCCCTAGTCCTTCTCTTCATTAAACTAGACCTACCCAACTCCTGCAATCATTCTTCGTATGTTTTAGCCTCAAGTCCCCTAATCATCTTGGTTGCTCTTCTCGGAACTCTAGTCATATCCTGTGTAAAAAAAATGTTCCTTTGTTGATCTGGAGATGGGGTTGAAGTTACACTGGGAAAAGTGACGAATGGCTATTTTTTCCTCCCACAATTACGATTGTTGCTGCATATGATCAAGATTCGGATGCTTGGCATCTGGCTCGTATTTCCGATGGGTACCATGTCCCAGAATCATGTGAACATGAGCTCCAACACGAGTTCAAAAACTCAGAAGACTAAACCTCTGGGCCCGGGAACTGGCTCAGATCGGATTATCCCATGACACGTATGTTTACCTCATTCATGTAAAGCCCTTTTGTGACCTTCTGACAAGCCAAGCCAGTGGGAAAACCGGATTCCCTTCACAATAAGGGTGACTGACTTTACAACAGCAGTGATTCACTTAACAAAAGTGGCGAGAAAAATCTGTCAAATGAGGCAAAACCCTTTTAAGAAGGGTCTTGCTTAACCACTGAAATTTGGGAGCTCAGTTGCAGTCATAAGTCAAGGACTACAACTTACCAATTCAAAGTAAAGCCTTTGAATCGAAAAAGGTTTGTCAGGAGAGATGCTATCGCAGTGATGGTGAACCTCTCCCACACGTGCCACAGCGACCACGAAGAGCCCTCCCTGCTGGCACGCAAACCAAGTCACCCCTGCATCGCCCCAGAGCTGAGCATGCTCAGAAGAGAGTAGGGGCGCTGGACGATGACATCATAGGGCCATGCGCGGGCTCAGAAAGAGAGTAGTGATGCCAAGTGATGATGTTATGAGCTACAACTCATTAGCTGCGATTTGTCCGGGCACTCGGTGCCTAAAAGCCTAGCCACCATTGTGCTTTCGGATTCGTGTGGTCTTGCACCCAGGAACTAATAGGGCTACCCTCCTATCAACTCTTCAACTCAACTTGTCTCCCCCATCCCCAAGATAAAAGCATGAGAAATAAAGAAACGTATGAGAACATGGCAGGGCAGATATCACCCGAGGGGAAAAGGAGGCAGAATAAGCCAAGATTGTGCAATCAAACAAGGGTTTGACATCTGCTAGAAGGGAGAAATATTAAAAAAAATTTAAAAAGTCAGAATAGCAGCCATGCCTGTGCAATTGAAGCCCCGCCCACATTTTAACAGAGAAGGCGGGGCTTCTGTTGCACAGTTGTAACTGTCATCTTGACTTTTTTGACTCCCTCCTTCCTTGGATTTCTCTGCCGCTAGCTATTTCCACCCAGCAGAAGAATCGAAACTCGCAAATTTGGTCTCCCTTCAGGGCTAATTTCTTTCTTAACAACTTTTTCCTCTGTTTTCCAGGTTGTCCTCAATATCCAACCACGATTGAGCCCAAAATTTCACTTAACTAAGTGAATTTTGCCCCCATTTTACAGTCTTCCTTGCCACGGTTGTTAAGCAAATCGCTGCAGTTGTGCAGGCTAGTCACACAGTTGTGTAGTGAATCTGACGTACCCGTTGACTTTGCTGGTCAGAAGGTTGCGAAATGGGACCACGTCAACCCAGGACACCGAAGCCATTATACATTTGAACCCCTTAACGAGCGTCAGAATTTTGATCATGTGACCATGGGAATGCTACAATGATGGTTTGAATAATGGTCATAAGTTCATTGCCATTGCAACTTCAAATGGTCACTAAATGAACTGTTCTAAGTCGAGGACTGTTTTATTCTCGAGGAGGGTGTTTTATTTATATACTTCCAATGGGGCAGGGGTGGGGAACCATGGCAACCTTTTATGACTTCTGGACTTCAACTCCCAGAATTCCTGAATCAGCATGGCTAGCTCAGGGAATTCTGGGAGTTGACGTCCACAAGTCATAAAAGGGCCATTTTCTCTCACCTCTGCTTATGAGGTGAATTCGAGAAGGTTAATATTTGGCTGACATATTTCCAGTGATCCACACATATTTTCCTAGTGATCATTTTGTAGCTTCATTATGAGCATATCATTATCCGGCAGCAAATGAAGGCGTGTGCATTTTTGTGCATTTCACAAGTTCATAAATGAATTTCAAAAGTACTTAATTTAAGTATTTCCATCCTTTATCAGGGGATTCTCAAGGAACAAATTGTTCCCATTTTTTCAAAAAAAATTGGCATTCTTATTTTTCCCATCTCTTGCCTCACCTTCAACAGCTTCCTAGCCATGGATGGAAACCCTAAAGCGAACTGATAACATGAGAAAATGGCTTTCATTTGTGGGAAAGCAGGCTTTCGTGACAAGCTATCTAACCCATCAACGCAGAGAAGGGTGCCGTACGTCGAGTGGGTGGCAATATAAGTGAAATAAATAGACAGCAATGAGAAATACTTGTTATAGCTCATATCGCTGCATTCGGATTTCGACAACTCTCCTCGGGCGCCTTCACCTGGGCAATTTGCCAAAGTTACTAGATTGAAATATCTAGTAACTACATGGCTCTTTGCTATAAGCTTGTCGTTTTGGGGAAGAGAGGGAGCGCTTTGGAGAGAGCATAACGGACAATCAAAAAATTCTGTCTGCAGACAGTGAGAGCCGGCTGAACATTTCAAGGCCATTTCCAGCAGGTGTGGGACCAAGCAAACAGTTCCCATAACAAAGGGCATAGTTTATTTGGATCATGCGATGAGCTGAAGGGGCTGGCCCATGGGAAGTCTAATGGTTAATTATGTAGACTTTTATGTAGAAACCTCAGAGTCGTTTGTACTTTTGACTGTACCTGTGCAGTGTATTCAATAAATCTTAAGACTTTTGGACAGGAGATTTATTTGGATTTACTACTGCAGAGGTGTCAGACACAAGGCCCAGGGGAGATGGCGATCTCACTTTCCCTGGGGTGAGATCAGGATGGTTAACATTTGGCTGACATATTTGGTCACATTCTGTGTAAAAAAAAACAATTATCAATCAATCAATCAGAATAGAGCTGGGAGGGACCTTGAAGGTCTTCTAGTCCAACCCCATGCTGAAGCAGGAGACCCTACGCTATTTTAGACAGGTGACTGCCCGGGCTCTTCTTCAAAACCTCCAGGGACGAAGCACCCCCAACTCCTGGTGGCAAGCTGTTCCACTGGTAAATTGTCCTCGGTGTTAGAAAGTTTCTCCTTAATTCCAGGTTGCCTCTCTCCTTGAGCAGTTTTCCATCCGTTGCTTCTTATCTTTTTTTTTTCAGTGCCGTTGTAACTTTGAGAGGTCACTAAACGAAGGGTTGTGCACTTGCAAAGGGGCTGAGAAAGCCATCGGGCTAACTAAACATGCCAAATAAAAGATGAGGATGCAGTTAGAGAGTTTAGCTATTGACTGACGAGGGTTAAGGAGAACGGGATCCTCTTGTCTGACTTGTTCAGACAGTCTGGAGGAGAATCTTGTTGCGTCAGGACAAGAAAATGGAAAAAGTCACAGGAAGGATAGCTTACCCCCAGGGGAAAAAGCACGGAGCAGTTCAAGACAGCCAAAGAGGGATCCCCTCAGGGTGCTTCGGAGAACAGAGTTCCCCAACGTTTCTGGCTTAGCGAACTGGGGGGGGGAGAGGAGATTTGGTGGGCGCACACACAAACACCCCACTCAAGCAAATGGAGAATGTGTGTATGTGCTCGCCCATTGCTTTGCGCAAGTATGGAAGTGTGCAGGCGCTCGCCCGCCACTTCTACGGCCGATTCCGAAGGGTTCAAGGACCATGAGTGGGCCGTGGCCCAGGGGTTGGGGACGCCCTGTTGTAAAAAAAGAAAAAAGGTATCCTTTCACCTCAAATTTTATAAAGTGTAAAACGTGCTTACAAAACAAAGAGGGATTTTTCTTCACAGCAGATGTCAGTGTTCTTTTGAACTACTGGGTGTCCCTGAAAATATATTAATTTTTGACTCCAAAAGACGCATTCGGTCTTATTTTCCCGGTTAGGTCTTATTTTGGGGAAAATACGGTACTCAGTGCATCCGTCCGACTGACCATGTTAACTGGGGCTTATTTTGGGAGTAGGGCTTCTGTTGCGAGCATCCTGAAAAATCAGGGCGAGGGCTTCTTTTCCCAGTTAGGTCTTATTTTCCGGAAAACAGGGTATATATTCATGTTGCTGGGATTCTCAAGTTGGGGGTGAATACAACCTGGAAAACTAATTTTAAATTAGTACACCAAAAACATATCTATTTATTTATTTATAAACCGTGTCAATGAAAGTAACTCTAAGTAAGTGGCTAGCACCTGCAACCAATGGAGTCATATT
The DNA here is from genome assembly GCA_032468095.1 of Pareas carinatus. NCBI lineage: Eukaryota > Metazoa > Chordata > Lepidosauria > Squamata > Pareidae > Pareas > Pareas carinatus. The sequence goes on from JANHFO010357324.1 coordinate 12,119, forward strand.
ACAAAGAGAAAGAAGGTTTACAATAGTTTTGTAGAGTTTTATAGATCTGTTTATTCATTTGTATCCTGCCTTTATTATTTTTACAACTAACTCAAGGAGACAAACATCCCTCCTCCTTCCCCCCTCCCCCGCCACAATAACAACCCTGTGAGGTGGGTTGGACTGAGAGAGACTGATTGGTCAAAGGTCACCCAGCCTAAGGCGAGACTAGACCTCCCAGTCTCCAGGTGATTGGCTCAAAGTCACCCAGCTGGCTTTCGTGACTAAGGTGGGACTAGGATTCACAGTCCCCTAGTGATTGGCCCCACATCAACCAATTGACTTTCACGGCTAAAGCGGGACTAGAACTCCCAGTCTCCAGGTGATTGGTCCAAAGTCACCCAGCCGACTTCGATGTCTGAAACAGGACTCACAATCTCCCACTTTCTAGCCTGGTGCCTTTAACCACTATACCAATCTGGTTCTTTCATTCTTTATTTCCTTTTCTTTCTTTCCTTTCTTCTCGCTTATGATGAGAAGAAAAATCTTCCTATCTGGTGTACCATATTTACCCCAGTGAGTTTACTTGCTCCGTGAGTTTTGTTCAGCACTGACACACCTGTGAAACAATAGAGTGGCTGAGAAACCTCAAAAATCAAACACGCATCACTGGGATTAATATTAGTCAACCACACTTATGATGCAGCACAAATGCCTCTGTCTGGATTTTAGGTGACAAATTGATTGATGCCGACACACCTACGTGTCTGTAGAAAGGCCAACTTTGGGGACAGACTTTTCTACCGTGGTGAGTGAAACGTTTCCATTTCAGGATCTTTGACTCACATAAATCTCTTTTGCGGCAACTGTTTACAAAAAAAAAAAGAGGAAAGATCGGTTATCGCACCGTCTCACATCTGGCAGAGTTGGAGCCAGGGAAGACAGCAGAAAAATTAAAAACATTTGTAGTCCCCGCACCCTCCCGAAGTTAAAGCAGAAAGTGAGATCTTTGAAAGGCAGAAAAAAAAATGCGAGACCACCAGGTGAATCTCTATTGGGAGGAGAAAAAAGACATTTTAATAGCCTTGATGGATCATTCAGCCAACAGTTGTTTTATTAGTGGACATTCAATACCTCTTTGGAGAGAGGCAGCATTAAATATCCTGAGTATCACTGTATCAAATATCCGTCTTTGGGGGAGGTGTAAGATTAAAGACTTTCTCCGAGGGAGATGTAGGATTTTAAGCCGGCTTTTAAACAAGAAACACTTCCAGAAAGCTGCTGCGTGTTAAGCTTTAGACTTGTCCTAATGCTTTTGTTTATATGATACTAGGGATCCCCCTGACTTGTGATCACAATTCGGTTGCTAAGCGAGAGACCGTTGTTAAGTGAATTTTGCCCCTTTTCACAACCTTTGCTACCACCGTTAAGTGGATCACTGCAGTTGATAAGCTGGTTGTTCAATGAATCTGGCTTCCCCATGGACTTGGCTTGTCGGGAGGACGCAAAGGGGGATCATGTGACAACCCCCCCCGGAACTCTGTGACCGTCGTAAATATGAGTCAGTTGCCAAGGATCTGAATTTTGATCATGTTACCCTAGGGAGGATGCAACAGTCGGCAGTGTGAAAAAACTGTTGTAAGTCACTTTTTTCTATGCTGCTGTAGTCTAGGACGGTCACTAAATGAACTATTGTAACTCGGGGGACAAGCTGCATTTCCCCCCAGGCCTGGAGGTGAGAAGGAAATGTGACGTCTCTTCTTTCTCCAAAGATGGGCATCCAAGTATAACAGTAAGAGAAGGATTGTGAATTTAATTTTAAAACGGGTGCTTATTTTGGCTTTTTATTGCATATGGTAAAGTACAGATTCCCAGGCATGGTTTGCACTTGACACAAAGCTGGCATGTTGTTTAATGCTGGCTTAGACGCCTGCCAGACTGTGCTTTGTAAACCAACATTTGATCCTTTGCTCACTTCCAGCAGAATGAATGGATATTTAAAAAAATCTTATTAAAAATTTAAAACAAGAATGAAATGATTGGGGAAGAAACTAAAGCATAACCATCTTAAACTTGCCAAACTTCAGAAACGCTTCTAGTTCAACGGGATGGCTTGTTTTATTCAACACAGCATAACAGAATAGCACAGTCGAGAGGGACCCTGGAGGTTTTCTAGTCTAACCCCTGCCCAAGCAGGAGATCCTCTACCATCCTGGACAAATGGTTCTCCAATCTTTTCTAGAAGACCTCCAGCAACTCCTTGTGGCAGGCAGTTCCACTGGTTAATTCTCCTCAGTCTCAGGAGATTCCTCCTTAGTTCCCGGTTGCTTCTCTCCTTGATGAGTTTCCACCCGTTGCTTCTTGTCCTGCCTCCTGGGGCTTTGGAGGATAGGTTGAGCCCTTCAAATACCGGAAGACTGCTATCATGTCACCCCTAGTCCTTCTTTTCATTCAGTAATACCATAGGTTTACTTCTACAACAGACTGAATCAGATAACCAAATATTTTAACCCTCTTTAGCCTTGTCAAGACTGCTGCTGCCCTAAATCCTATTAACTTTAGCGAAGCTTATGTCGGAGTACTGTAGACAGAGCCCAGATTATAATCGCAGACTAAGACATTCAGACAGTCAGGCAAGCAGATAAGAGAAAGAGAAGATTATGGAGGCCACGTTTTTTTTTAAAAAATGATCCGTTATAAGTACTCCTTGACTTACAAAAGTTCATTTAGTGACTAAGGTTTCAACGGCATTGAAAAAAAGGTGACTTTATCACATTTACGATCACTGCGGTATTCCCATGGTCCTGTGATCCAAATTCGGGCGCTTGGCAACTGACTCATATTTATGATGGTCACATGATCCCCTTTTGGGACCTTCTGACCAGCAATATCAAGCAGGAAGCCAGATTCACCTAACGATGCGTTGCTAACTTAACAACTGCAATGATTCAGCTAACAACTGTGGCAAGAAAAGTCATCAAATGGGGCAAAATTCATTTAACAAATGTCTTGCTTAGAAACAGAAATTTTGGGCTCCGTTGGGCTCAGAAGTTGAGAATTTTAATGGACCTCCCTCCATCCCTAAGAAGTCTGTAAGGGGGGCGTGCATAAGCACACCAGCCTGCCCATCGTCCCTGTCCTACTGTCCCCATTTATTCGCACCCATTTATTATTATGCATATGCTAATACCTGTCTATACCTATATGTTTATATGGTATGTTCCTACTTGGTTTTCTCATATATGCTTGATATCATCATCATAATCGTCATCGTCAATATATAGGGTATTAGCATATGCCTAATAATAAATGTTTTTCTCATATGTGCTTGACTAAATAAATATTATTATTATTATTATTGTTGTTGTTGTTGTTGTTGTTGTTGTTGTTGTTGTTGTTGTTGTTGTTGTTGTTGTTG
>JANHFO010363553.1:0-15465 GCA_032468095.1 Pareas carinatus
GGAACGAGGGAGCGGGGTTTACTTTGATCCTGGCGTGCCAAGCAGCAGACAGAGGGAAAGGCGTCGTCTGGGGAGCTTCCCGGGAGATCCGGCGGGCGGGCGATGGAGCTCCCAAGGTCAGGGTGTTTTCCGGAGAGGCAGCAGCAGGGGTGATTGAGCGACGGAAGCCCTGCAGGTGTGCCGGACAATAAGTCCCAGTGATGTCCAACTCTGCTTTCTTTCTGGTAAGGTGGGGGAGGTTTTTCCAGGTGTTTTGGGAGAGACCCAGGGGCGCAGGCGCTAGGTCAGAGACCTATTTGAACGCCTTTCAGATAGTTATTTGCTCAGTTTTAAAACGAAGTGATTGCCCACTATCTGCCTCCAATGGTTACCGGGTAGTTTCTGCCTACTGCCTTTCTACTGTAGGGTTTTTTGGTGTGTGTGTGTGTGTTGTAAGAATCTTAAAGCTCTGAAATAAAAGGCATTTCTGAATCTTTTGTATGCACCCTGTCCCTCTGAAATTATCTCTGGATGGGAGGGAGTAGACAGAATACAGGATTGGAAAGAAAGAATTTCAACTAAAGTTGGGGGGAAAGTTCCAAGGGAGGAGAGCAAGCCAGGCCTGGAGACTTAAGGACTCCTGTTTGCTTGAGGCTTTGAACAGAATTTGAAGAGAGAGCCATCTAGGATGCTGTTCGCAGATTTGTCGTGTGGGGTATGCGAAAGGTGAAGCCTGTTTCTTGTGATCTCAGTGGGGAGAACAGTCTCCTGGGATATTTCTCAATTGCCACCTTATAGCCTAGTCCAGAGGTTTTCAACCTGGGGTCTGGGGCAACCTGCCAGGGGATCCACAGACAGGTCAAGAAAAATTTGGAAAAAGTAACATACATGAATTATCAATTAGTCATTAGTTGAATTTGCGAGAATGGGGTCCGCCCTGTAACAAGGACATGTTGAAAAAGATTGAAAACCTCTGGTTTAGTCCACAACTCTGGGATTTCCTGATAACCTCAACTCTGACCCTGCTTAGTTGTTGAGAACCACTGAGGTCAGCTTTGGACTGCCACCTCACTGGGTATGCACCAAGGTCTGCCTTTAGAATACAGGTGATCCATGGTTGTGTCGCCATAACTGGGGCCAGCAACTCGATCAATAAATGAAGCAGTTGCCAACTGAAGCAGCAGTTGCGCTTACAATCTGACTTCAGCTTTTCTTGGCTTTATGAAGGTGGTACAAGTGAGGTCTGGTTGCAAAGTTGCTGTTTCATCACCGTCGTAACTGTGAGTGGTCGCTAAAGGAGACAGTTATTAAGTGAAGATGTATAGCAGGAGGTAGAATATTTCTTGTGTTGCTGGAATCTAACTTCATTGATGTGCAATTAACTGACAGCCCATTTCAAATAGCCGGTTTACCTAATGCCTACTCAGGGCTGTGGGTCATCCCCAGACCACATTGAGTGATGGAGCCACTTCCCACCCATTTAAAGACATGTATTTTTAGAATAATTTGGCAGGAGGGAGTGTTGGTGCCTCCTAAGTAAGCTTTAACACCCCTGGGCTGGTGCCTACCCAGCCATAACAACCTGGCCCTGCTTTTCCTGTGTACACACACCCAAAAGTACGACACTGTGCTGAATGTGCCATTTTTAGATAGAGTTCTGGAGTCTGCTTGCTTCATAACAGATTCAGTGATTTAGAAGTGATACGTGATTCAGAGATTTATAGAGGATATCTGGGAACCTCCAGATTCAGAAGCAGAATGCATTTGAGTGAAGGCTGAACAGTTGTTAAAGTGATAGTAACACTTTGGGGGAATAATTCTGTACTTTTGCCTTCCGTAGCCTCGTGCTTTTAAATATCTTGTACGGTACCCTCCATAATTTCCATCCACACAGGAAGTAGTTGTGAAGCATTGCCCAGCATAAATCCTAGTTAGACCAGGTGGGAAAGTATACACCTAAAACTTCTTCCATTCTAATTTTCTATAATTGATTCAAGGGTCCACACCCCACACCACGAAGTTTAATTGGTTCCTCGAAAACAAGTTGTATTTAAATCAGTTAGATTTTTCTAATGTCTGCATCCCCAATTTGGGCATTGGGTTGGAGAGGAAGGCTGAGAATCTAGCAGTGGAGTATAACTTCTAATTATTTATGTGTGGTTTTTTTTTAATGCTGTAAGTCTTGCTAAATGAGCTGTGATAATTTAAGCTATTCAGTCCTTCTTAGGGGAAATTAATACCACGAGCTTTGCTGCCGAAACGGGACTGTAAAACAGTCCAGTAAGTTTCAAGCTGCATGGTAAAAATCTGAGGAGTTTTCAAAAGGCGTCTCTGGACTTTGGGTTTTTTCCCCATGAGGAAGACGTTTATAATCCTTCCACACCCTCACCCCCCCCACATACAGTCAGAACAGAAGAAGCTTCTTGGATGAGAAGCGAAACGTCTTCCTGGACAGGGGGCATAGTCCAGTTGCCTTTTGAAAAAGCACCTTTGAGATAGCCATAACCTGGATGACTGAGAATCTCCATATAGACATATGAGGAGTTTGGTGTCAAAGCTAGTAGAATGAAGGGTGTCTTATACCTCCCACCCCATAGGCCTTCTCATTTCTATTCCTTTCCTCATCCCATACAGGTAGTCCACTGCTTATGACCAGAGCTGAGCCCGAAATTTATGCTGCTAAGTGAGAACTTAGTGAAGTGGGTTTTGCCCCATTTTACGACTTTTCTCGCCACATTTGTTAAGCGAATCCTTGCAGTGGTTAAATTAGTCACACGGTCGTTAAGCGAATCTGGCTTCTCCGTGGACTTGGCTCGTGAGAAGGTCACAAAACTTCAAACAGTCCCTAAATGAACTGTTGTACTAGGACTACCTATATAGCCTTTCCTATTCTTAAGGCTTAAAACTGCCCATAACTGGAGTTAGCTCACCTGGAAGTGACCTCAGCTTTTGGGATGATTTATAACGTATGGCCTGATGCGTAACAGGTGGTTCACAGCTGGGAGGAAACTGGGTGGATAAACTACTTGCAAAAATGAAGATATTCCTTGCTTGGAAATTAGGAAACACTGCCAGCTATATATATCCCCTTGAGCTACATGTAGGAAGAAATCTGTTGTTACTCACTGGACAGCCATCCCTCCCTTGTCTGCTTTGCTTGTTGTGCAATTTGTAAAAAACGTCAGTGTCTTCTTGGGTTGTGGTAGATTATCTCTTATGCAGAAAGAATTGGTGTCTGTCTGAGTCCCTTACTAAATTTATGGAGAGGATTTCTAGAGTGTAATGAAAAGGGCGGGGAGAAAAAAACTCTTCTAATTATTCCAGAGCACGGGGTCTCCCAATTGGGCAACTTTAAGACTTGTGGACTTCAACTCCCAGAATTCCTCAGCCAGCATGAATATAAAGATGAAACCAGAGAAGTTTCTTTGGGGTCTAATGGGCAAAGACCTGGGGAGAAAATTAGAATGTTGACGTTATGTACGTTGACGGCAGCAAGATTACTTTATGCACAAAAATGGAAGGCCATTTCGATCCCTACAATGGATGCAAAAGCTGATGGAGTTAGCAGAGATGGTGAAATTGATTGTCTTGATCAGAGAAATATATATACAAACTTTTGTATCTACCTGGAAACCACTTCTGGTCTTTGTGCTAGAGGTTGAAAAAATTAAATGAAACCTTTGATTTTGGGTTTTACCGATTAGATAAGATTCCTTGTTATAGAAGTGACTGTTCAAACGAATGCGCAAAAGAAAAGAGTTGAAATTTGATGTTATGACCTTATTCTACTGCACCACAGGGAGTCGGAAGTCAATGCCCTTTCTTTCTTTTCATTCCCTTCTCTTCCGCACTCTTCTTCTCCCCTTTTTCTTTCCTATTTTTTCCATTATTTGCTTTTGTATTTCTTTCTTATGTTATATTATAAATCAATTTTTTTAAATAAAAAAAAGACCCGTGGACTTCAACTCCTAGAAGTTCAGCAGTCAGGGCGTTGCTTGAGGAATTCTGGGAATTGAAGTCCACAGGTCTTAAAGTTGTCAAATGGTGAAATGGAATGATAGTAGATTCAAGGCAGGGGGGAACAAAGGAAGCCGAGATTCCCATGAAACCTGTAATTAAAGTCTGACACCAAGGAAGAAGGTAAAATGGGGATGAGTCAAATTCAAGGAGGAAGGCTTATCAGGGACAGCTACCAGAGGAGGCCATTAGTTGATAACTTCCAGGGAAGAAGATGCAGGGCTGTGGTCGGATTTCTTTTCTCCAGCTGTCAGTGCCTTGCCATCACATGTTTCTATCAGGACGCATACAGCAACCAGGGAAAGACAACTGTGTTATGAGCCAACTGCAATAATTAAGCTTGTTAATAGCAAACCAGGCCAATTTAGTGAAGAATCCTACTGCGCTTAGATTGCACTTCCCCAGCAGGAATATCTGTTTCAGTGGATTAGTGTTATAGCAGGCCACTATTTCTCAACTTTGTCAAGTTTGTGGACTTCAACTCCCAGAGTTCAGCAGTCAGGAGGTTGCTTGAGGAATTCGGGGAATTGCACACATTTTATCATAGCCAAGATTGAGAAACACTCTAGTTCAGTGATGGCTAACCTTTTGAACACTGAGTGCCCGGACAAGTCGCAACTAATGAGTCGCGTCTCATGATGTCATCACCTGCCACCAACTACTTTTTCTGAGCATGTGCATGGCCCTGTGGCATCGTTGCCTGGCGCCGCTACTCCTTTCTGAGCATGCTTAGCTCTGGGACAGTGCTGGGGCGATTTGGCTCACGTGCCAGCAGAGAGGGCTCTCCACGCCCACTGCGGCACACGTGCCATAGGTTCGCCATCACTGCTCTATGTCTTCCTCCTTGTCTTACAGTAGTTTTCTTGAAGGCATCTGGTAGGCTTCTGAGGAAATATGAGGCTGGATGAGATGGAGCTAGCAAACATGGGAGAGAAGCACCAATTGTCTCATAACCTTTTTCTGTGCTCCCTAGTCTAGCAAAGCACTTTCAGATAAAATGTGGCTAAACATAAAAGGGAATAACAGCACCAAGTAGACAAAAGTTAATTCTTGATTAGAAAAATCAGGCTGGAGCACGGGACCTGGTTAGTCATCTTAACAGAGCAGCATTCCATGTGCAAGAAAAAGGGCATTACCTTATACACATGGCTGGTTTGTACATCTTGCCAGGGCAAACCATGGTTTCATTAATCACAGTTGATCATGGTTAGACAGCTCTGCAAAGCAGGCTAAGCCATCAACTATGATTTATCAACCACAGAGTGGCTGGGAATGGACAGTATACAAAACTAAATAGAAACAAGGCTTATTAGGATTGTGTGAACCCAGCCTTTGATCTTCCTGGCTTAGTATTTATACCATCTTGGTATGCTCAAAAATAATGAGCATAAAACTCACAAATCCCAACCCTCAAACCTGCTAGCTGGGAATAAGTGGTGTGTGTAGTTGTTCAGCAAATGCGGAGGGCACCAGCTTGGGAAAACCATGTTTTATAAGACTGGTGACTGCTCGCTTGCTAGCTATCAGCCTTGAAGTTGAGATAGCAGCCTTTCGCTTTTGATGGGGCCAGATCTGTTATACTCTTCTTGTTGTTTTGCTGTATTGTAGTATAGCTCAGAGGTTTCCAACCTTGGTCCTTTTATGACTTGTGGACTTCAACTCCCAGAATTCCTCAGCCAGCCATGCTGAGGAATTCTGAGAGTTGAAGTCCACATGCCTTAAAGGGACCAAGGTTGGAGACCTCTGGTATAGCTTTCTTAGGCCTGTCACAGTGTTTACAAACTTTCTGGGGAATTCCAAGACTTGGAGTCTACACATCTCAAAAGTTGCTGAGTTTGAGAAACACTAGCCCAGGGTATCTCAGGTCACCCTCTATTCCTGAATGCTGCAGAGAATTAGTTAATTAATTTGTCATCACCTCCCACTCTAGTTTTAGAGAACAGATTTAGCAAAACTCCTGATGCCTTTGTTCCATGGCTTTGGGAACTGCATATTTTATAAAGACGCAACTCTTATAATAACCACTCTTATCAAAAAATATATGGGGGGTATGGTGGCTCAGCGGCTAAAACACAGCTTGTGGATCAGAGGGTTGGCAGTTCGAATCCCTAGCGCCACGTAACGGAGTGAGCTCCTGTTACTCTCCCCAGCTTCGGCCAACCTAGCAGTTCGAAAGCATGTAAAAATGCAAATAGAAAAATAGGAACCACTTCGGTGGGAAGTGAACAGCGCTCCGTGCACCTTAACCGTTTAGTCATAACCGGCCACATGACCACGGGGACGTCTTCAGACAGCGCTGGCTCTTTGGCTTAGAAACAGAGATGAGCACCGCCCCCTAGAGTCGGACCAACTAGCATGCATGTGTGGGAGGAATCGTTACCGTTATGTTATGTAAATATGTGCACTTTTGATCCGTGACCAAAATAAGATCTGCATACTCCTGTATGCTTTCTCTCTTCCCAAATGCCATTAGGATTAATCTTTAGGGTTTGACAAATAGCTTTTATTTGTTTTTGGTAATGTCCAAATAGTTTATGCATCTTTAAATATGTTCTGTTAACCTTTCCCTTATTGAGTGATTTACCTTACTGATTTGTTTTTTAAAAAATACAGCTTCGCTCTTTGTTTCTTGAAGGGAAAGGGTTTTGTCACAGCTACACAAATCTTTCTGGCAAAATAAGACACCTTTCAGAGAGATGACACAATTCCTGGAAGGAAACAAAAGTGGAACTAGTGATGATTTGGCCCAGGGATTGATTGTAGGTCTAAGAGTTGGAGGTAATATGAGAAGTAGAATTGCATGCTTTTGAGAATTTGTGCACATTGAATAAAACAAATAAATAAAATGCATGTGGGATGTCTTTGTTTTTTCTAATCATGAGGAACTCAAAAACAGATTCCAAAGGGGAAAAAAATCAAGATGATAATGAAACTGGTAGACATTTTATTTATTCACTGGCTATTTAATATACAATCTCTTCTCTAAACAAACTCCAAAGAGCCTTGCAAGATACAAACCCATCCTGTTTTCAACATAATGCTTACCCAGACAGGAGGACACAGGTGTATTACTGTATACTCCTGCAAGCATATACTTGTATGATAAAAAGCAGCGTGCGCGGGCTAATAAAATCAGGGAAATTGGTTGGAGCCAATCTGAAAACATTATCACTAGGCGGACTAATTGAGCTGGGAAGGAACATCTCAAAAACTCTTATGAAGGAGACCCAGGAGTTGGGAAGAACGTTGGTTTGCTTTCTTTCTGGACCTGTACATGAATTGAAACATAAATGGATACCAAACACATCTGCCCTTTCTCTGGTGCTCATGATCAGTTTTGTAACTTGAAAAATACACGGTTCTGTGTGCGCATTAAGGAAAAGGCAGTGATTTTCTGATGTGATTGGTGTTACGTATTTATGGAACCATATCAAGATGGTGCGACTGGCCCTCATCTTGGCAATGATTTCTGGAGGTCTCTGAGGGCTGCAATAGGCACTAAAGTGATGTTTTTCAACCTTGACAACTTGAAGATGGATGGGCTTCAATTCCCAGAATTCTCTAGTCAGCTGTGCCAGCTGGGGAATCCTGGGAGTTGAAGCCCACCCATCTTCAAGCTGCCAAGATTGAGGAGCACTTAAACCCTTTGACCTTTGATTTGAAAGAACCTCCGTCTGCATCTGGTCACCACCATGACAAACTCATGATTCTAGTGTAAAGAAAACACGCCTTTCATTCTTTTTTCTGATTTCTGCATTTCTTTTTCCTCCAGCCATCGGCCTGAATAAATTTGTCACAAAGGTTTGCGTTCTTCTCTTTTCCCTTGAAGTGCCTTTCCTGATGTCTTTCTGGGCTTCTGTAAATCTTGATCTTCCTTCCTTCTTTCCAATAAGTCTGCTGACACCTCCCTTGTCTATTTTTGAGTGCTGTCATTTCATCCGTAGCAGGGACCACACCTAGAGTGCCTCCTTAATTTTTTTTTTATTAAAGTCATTTTCAAATATGCATTATCCTTAGATGAACGAGAACTAAAGAGGGGCTTTCTATATGCAGGGAGAAAGGAGCATCCTGCTGTTGCTAGGATCCGTTAAATGCACTGGGGAAGAAATAACCGCGAGCAAGGGAGAGATTGCTTTCGAGAAATTTTGGGGAGGAAGATCTTTTCATTGTTCTGTTCAAAACGTCTAATAAAATTATTTTAAAAAGAAATTTGGTGGAGGAAAAGATCGCCTCCTTTAAACGCCTTCTATTTGATCCCTATTGAAGAGCAGTTGTGAAAATGTGCAATTAGCATATTATCTAACTCAATTATACGGCTGCTCATCTCGCAGGAAGCTACTCTGGGCAGCATAAAAACGAACAAAGAGACACAGAAAATGTGTTGCTTCTTCCTAGGGGATATTCCTGGATTTCTGCAGTTCAGATGAGTTCAGCCCTAGTCAACACCGCTGTGAGCTTAATTCCACCCTTGTATCGCAAAGGTTTAAAACCAAATCGGCAAATGACCTTTTAAAGCTCCACTTGAGTTCTCGGCAATGGCCTCATGGGTGAGGAAAGGGCCATCAAATGATAAACCATTATTTTTGGACCCTGATTCTTGCTGGGGGTTGTTTGGCTATTTCTTTGCTCCTTTGTGAGTGCGAGACCTGCTGGAGCTACTTAGCACATCGCGTCGGAGTTTCCAAGTGTTTCCCCGAAATTGGGAACGAACAAATTGGTGTCAGGCTTGCAAGTGTTCCCGCTTGAGGCCTTTCCTTCATTTTCTAGATCAGTCCGTTTAAAAAGAAATCAAAGAGAACGTGTTGCTTTTAAGATACTCGGGACCCGTAACACAGGCATCTCTGCGGTACGAAGGGCCCCCTGCATTCCTGGGCGCAATGGTTGAGTTCAGAATTTGGGAAAGTGCTGGGCTTTGATTATAGGGAGTCCTGGACTATGCATGACCACAATTGATCCCAGAATTTCTGTTGCTAAACGAGACATTTGTTAAGCAAATTTTGTCCCATTTTACAACCTTTCTTGGGAGCGTTGTTAAGTGAAGAGTTGCAGGTGTTGTGTTGATGACACGGTCGTGAAGGGAATGTGGCTTCTCTATTGACTTTGCTTGTGAGAAGGCTGCAAAAGAGGATCAAATGACGCCCCAGGACATTGCAATCGGTGATAAATAGGAGTCAGTCGCCACGCGCCAGGATTTTGATCACGTGAATGTGGGGGATGCTGCAACAGGCGTAAGTGTGATAGACCATCATAAGTCGCCTTTTTCAATGCTGTTGTCACTTCAAATGTTCACTAAATGAACTGTGGTGAATCAAGGATGACCTGTATATATAAATTCAGGTAATCTGAGTGAGGCCAAAATGCAGATGGGGAAATTCTCCCTCACATCTTTCTTATATATTAGGCAACTTAGCCCTTGTAAGGTTCTCTAATTGTTGAAGGGCCATTGTAGAAGGTCTCCATAACTTGAGAAAGTTACATATTGAATTAGAATTAGAATTTATTGGCCAAGTGTGTCTGGACATACAAGGAATTGGTCTTCGGTGTACATGCTCTATACTTACATACAGGCTACAATTGACAAAACTGGGATTACAATCATAAGATACATTCATAATCCTAAAGTACATTCATCTTGTCATGTCCATAAGCAAATCGCAACCCTAATCCTAAAATACATCCATAATCATAAGGTACAAATGTCATCATGTTATAAAGTACAATCATCATGTCACAAAACATTTCATCCTATTTATTTAAGCATCAAGGTTGCATGCATCCTTGGCTGTTTCTTCCAAAGCTTCAGATAGTCGCCTTTAAGAACTGATCGGGCAGAAAACTAGTCAGCCTTCCCCCACACTCCCAAATTTAAGTTACATTGATTAACATAGTACGCACAGGAAGTTCTTATTTTTAGCTCCAAGTTTCACTGGGGTTTTTTTTTTGCTTCTCTGTAAAATGAAGAACAGCGTGCCTAAATGCCACTGTATGGTCTTGACTGACGTTAAATGTGGAGAACCAAAGCATCGGTAGGAATATAACGTGTAAAACCAGCTTGAATTAGTTCATTTGTCCTGAGTTTGCTCCCAAACTCTCTTTTGCTCAATGGGTCAGTTTCATTGTAAAATTTAGGGATAAGGGATTGTGGTTTGATGTGACCCGAAAACCCAGAAGTGGGTTTTGAAAGGAAAATCTGAACTAGATAAAAACAGCTTTACTTTCAAGGAAAAGAAGCGTGAGCGGAATCGGATCCATTAGTTGACTCTTTTCCTGCTCCCCATTCTGAGATAGTTAATTCACCTTAAAGTTTTAATATAGCTGAATAACTTTATCCAGCATTTCTGCTTGGTTAATTAAGCTACTTTTTATCACATTTTGAACCGCTTTGCCTTATAAGACCATTACATGTGGTTAATAAATATATTAATTTTTGCAATCTATAGGCACAAGGATTGAAATCAGATATCTAAAAATAAATCAGGGGAAAAAATATAACTGGCCTTCTGGTAGTGGAATCTGTTTTCTCCTTTTAAATTATTTACTAAATCAGTATCTAAGCCTCTAGTTTGCAAGGCAGCCTCCCTCCCTGGTTGTGGTGAAGATTAAAGGGGAGAAAGAGCCATGCAGATCGTTCTAAGCTTTTGGAGTTAGATTGCGATGGGAATTGTACACTTACATATAAATGGACTTCACTACTAGAACGTGAAATCCTACTTTTCTAGTTGGCCTCAACTCAAGTTTGTCAATTTTCAAAACACCAATCAGAAAATAAATACAGCTTTTTGCTGTCCATTTGCAACCCGTACAAGTAATTCATGTATGGAATCTGGAAGTGAAATAATACTGCTACAAGCTATGAACTCTTCTGGCTCTGTAGAAGCATCTTACAAGGTTTGGAAGTCTTTAAAAAAATCCATCCACTTGAGGCTTTTGCTCCCATCTTTATGACTGGAAGTATTTGTAATTTTATTTAAACTACCCCCCCCCCCTTTGGTTGAAACAGGAGCAGGCACCCTGTTCATGACACGGAGATGCACTTAACAAAGAAGGGAGAGCCATCTGTCACATGTGACCAGGGCTGTAATTAGGGCTTGGATGCCATTTTAGATTTTTCCTTCATTTTTTTAGAACTGTGATATGCGTCTTGTAGGGTTGCTGGTTCTCTTCTCATCCATTTCTGTCTCAGAATGGTCGGAAATTCTGTTGTCCCTTTTCAGAAATTATGGCTGAAGTGGACTGTGAAGCCTTCAGAAAGGGGACTTGAAGACGGCACACTGTAAAGAGCTGATTTCTGGCAGAGGGAATCTTTATCTATTCCCTGAGATAAGCTCGTAGAACGTACATTGATGGTGGATTCATCACTATCACCATAGAGCTTGACTGAAGGCGGAATTGGGATTTCCGCTAAGATCAGGGAGAGAAAGCCTCCTGAGAACCTCACCACCAAGAAAACATCATTTTCAGGGGTTGTGTTGCTGAGTCTTCATGCCAATGAGCACAATCTGTAACGGTGACCCTGGATATTTGGATGGCCACCTCAAACCAGTTTATATGCTAGTCCAGCCTGGAGATTCAGAGGAGCTTACAAGAAAATCTGTTTGGTGTAGACCCTTGTAAGTCAACTGTCATAGATGAAGATTAGAGACAATCATCATGTTACTAGATTAAGCCACCATACAAGACTCTTTAAGCCTCGTCTCGTCTTTCATGGGTAGGCAGTAAGGATGAGGATCAGAGTTTGCTTACCAGCCGAAAGAGTGAGTTATGCTTTGGAACATGTGGGAGCATGTTGTACCCCTGGATGATGACCTGTGCTTTAACTGATTAATTAAGCTTAGGAAAGATTTAAGGAAAGAGCTTGGGAAAGCGTCAGTATCCGCATGGTATTTTGCATTAGTATTTTAATGCGATGTGTGGATATAGGAAGAGTTGAGTAAATCTTCCTGGTTTTAGTACATATCGCTAAATGTGCAAAAGTGGGACTTATCACTTTTTTCCCAGTTGAAGGAGGTTTGCACACATGGGTGCATACAACACTCATTCCTCATGGGGGAAGATGTCCGTGTCTCTGTTTTGGAGATGAATGAGTGATGAATACTAAAATAGGATCTGCAACTCGCTTATCCCTCCTGTATTTGCACATGTCGGGAACAATCTGTGTCTGCTATCCAAAATGCCACATTTTTGCTTGTTAAAAAAAGAACCCTTGTGTACTATGGATGAATCCAGGTAGAAGCGAAGCCATTAGCAAAAGTATCAGGCTGTTGTTTCCAGTTTGTTTCCCTTGTCAAACTGCAGCAACCACATCCATGTTCTTCTCCTCATCCAGCCCCCATCTCTGAAATTCCTTTTGGCTTTCAGCTCTGGGGCAATGCAGGATCGTGTTATATATAGGTCCTGTGATTAGCTTGACTCCTGTGAGGCAGTCAAGCTCTTCTCCAAAGCACCTGAAGGCTTGACAAGCTACGGATAGAACCTAATCAAAGGAGAGAGGCAACCTAGAACTAAGGAGAAATTTGCTGAGAGTTAGAACAATCAATCAGTGGAACAGCTTGCCTCATGAAGTTTCGGGGGCTTCTTCACTGGAAGTTTTTAAGAAGAGATTGGGCAACCATCTGTCTGGGATGGTGTAGGGTTTCCTGCCTGAGCAGCTGGTTGGACTAGAAGAACTTCCAAGGTCCTTTTCAACTATGCTATTCTGTTCTATTATTTCTCATTAATCATTTATTCCTTGAATCACATGAAAAGCCATGGTATGATGAGGACTGTGGGAAGGGCTCCAGAGGTAGTTAAGACTTTTGAGGAGACTCTTGCTGTCAATGCTAGTGTGTAGGAATGTTTAACTCAGGATTCCCCAAACTCTTCCGTTCATTGGCCCCTTTGTGAAATTTCAGATTGCTCATCAGCCCCCAAACATATGAAAATAATTTAGTCCAAGACATCTGGGCCCAAAAAGGGATTAAAAGCCTAGGACAACCCATAAAAGTCCTACAAATGAATGCTGCATCTAAATAATCCAAAATATCAGAACAGTAGTCCTTAGCGTAAGCATCATCACAACACTGTTTCTCATTAATCAAGGATGTATACTCCACCACTGATTATTATGCTGAGAATATGAAGGCAGAACATCTAAAAAGGGGAAGTGCTAAGGAAGGGAGAGGAGGAAGTGATGCTTCAGATTCAGTATCTGAAGTTTATAATTCAAGACCAGCTAAAATCTACAGAAATCTATTCAGGGTGTGTTAGGCGTTTTGGGTTCTGAATAAATGCAGCTCATCTCTTATCCATCTGTCTAGCTAGCTAGCTACACGTGTCTGTGCATAAAGTCATACAAGGTCTAAGGTAACAGAAATATTACCATCTTAAAACAAAATGTTTCACTAATGTGCCTTGACTGGGACAGGAAGCAGTTAAATAAGGAGGGAACTAACTGTTTTGCTTTGAGACTTTCATCGATATGTCACATTAATTCCTCTCTCATCATTCCTCTTGGGCAGATTGACACAGAATGCCTTAAAAGCTGCAAAACCTACAACATGGGCATTATTATTACACTGAGGCCATATTTAGACTTCACAAGTTGGTCTTGTGAAGAAGGCACCATTTATTGGAGCAAGGCATCAACAAAAGCTCCTTTGATGTTTATGCTATTTACTGCATTTCTACCCTTCCTTTCATTGTTTTCATTCATTCATTCATTCTTTAATTCATTCATTTATTTTATATGCAGCCTTTCTTTCAGAAATTATAGGCAGCATGAGGATGTCCTTTCATTTCAGCTTCCTAGCAACTCCCTGAGAAGAAGATTAAGCCAAAGACTTCCATGGTTCAGGGTAGACCTGTTTACATATGAACCCCCCTCTGTCAATTAACATCTGTTTTGAAAGACTGATTTGCATGAAGTTGGGTTGGCAGAACCTCAACATAATTTCAGTGGGATTTTACCGCTGTGTAAGGATCAGATTTGCTTAATGTATGTATGTGCTATAGGTTAGACAGAATTCAGAGCTCTGTGCCTTGCAATTTGAGGAGAATCACTCCATCCTATCTCCTTATTTTGTTCCATCAGAAGACCCAGGTCTTCAGCAGTGGGCAAGAGGGTGTAGCAAAGAGAGAGAAGTCTATTGAGGACAAATGGGGGAGGGGATTCAGTAGAAGACCACATGTGGTGGGGATGGAAACAACCTCAACCACCCACAGCCCAAGCTAAATCAAAAGTGTGACATCTTTAGAAGTGCTTCTTCTTGCTGGCAGTCAAGGTTGATAACGTTGAGCTAGGTTTTGACTTCCTCTTTCAGACAGAAGGAACCATAGATGGGGATGGTTGAGGGGTTTTGTGTGCAGGAAGTCTCCAGTTCAGTCCTAGGGACCTCCAGTTTGAAAGATAAGGTAATGGGAAAAAATTTCTCCTGCTATAACTGAGAGTCTGCCAGTCAGACTCGACAACATTAAGCTAGTTGAGATAGATCTGGTGGATATAAGATGCATGCTTGTGTTTCAGGAGGCCAGCTCTGGTTGTACTTGGGGCACTTGGCTGCAGAATGAAAAAAACTACAGTGTTTGTATTTTAAGTAAATATTGTATGGGGAAGGCTTTTTATAGGACCCTAAATATTTACTTCTTCCTACTTCATGCCCATTCCTTTTCAAGAATAGCACAGCCTCACAGTGAGCAAAGCCTCTGGTTGTGGAGACACATTTGCTCTCCTGTTGTCAGGTGTGAACTGATTCAAGTCCATACTTGAACCTCTTGCAAAAGTGATTTGGGGATGGAGGGCTTTACCACGTGTGGCCAAGCAACCCCTGATGACTCTTCTTTCCAACCAGGTGGAGTCTGGAAAGAGAATCTGGGGCAGGATCTGGTTTGTGTGGCTTCAGGTGCCAAAATATACACAAATGTGTCTATAGAGCTTGAGTTTATATATTTCAGTTCAAGCTGAAGAATACGGACTGCGTTTATCCTAGCAGCATGCGGGCATTCTTTTCAGGAGTTCCATGTTTCAGAGACGCCCTTGGACTCACCTCATGGATGGAGTGGATTGTTGAAGTCTTGTGAAGGCCTTGGATGTTAATAAGCATGTGTATCGTAATAACCCATCAGCGTAGACATTACTGGCTATTCAGTTTGGATTGCAACCATTCGCCAAGAACAATGGTGATGAACCTATGGCACGCGTGCCAGAGGCGGCACTCAGAGTCCTCTCTGTGGGCACACACGCCGTCGCCCCAGAACACAGTTCTTGATTAGGAAGCCAGAGGAACGCGGGGCTCCCCTCCTCCTCGCCACACGCACCTGTCATCACCCGCAACCCAATGGAAGCTGTCTGAGGTAAGGCTGGTGGCTCAAATGCGGCGCGGAGTCTGTGGCGAAGGTGAGAGAGGAGAGGAGCTATGTTGGGGGGGATCATGGCTCACACATTTAGGCTGCAGACATTAGGGAAGGCCACCGGACATGGGGGTATGAGGGGGG
>JANHFO010364467.1:0-15460 GCA_032468095.1 Pareas carinatus
GGGGCTGGCTTTTCCCGCGCTGGGCAAAGCCCTCCCCCCGGACACAACACTTGGTTTCTTTGACATTTAATACTTGAAGCATAAATTTCTCCTGGGTTGAAGTGAGTACGACTTGCAGATCAGCAGAAAAAGTATCCATTGACATGGTGATACTTACAGGGTACCAGGTCGCTTTTTGAGAATTTATGTTTATACGTCTCTCTCTCCCTCTCCCTCTCCCTCCACCACCTCTTTCTCACATGCACACAGAGAGGGGGGGTGAGAGAGAGAGACCCCTATGGTTGTACTATCAGAAAGATTGTTTTTTCTTAATCATAAATATGTAGGAAGAGGATGTTATTAATGAGTATGAGTCTATTCTTAATGATACATACATATCCACAAAGCGCCCTATACAGATTGGCCATTAATCTTCAAACATTGAAGTATGGTAAGTCCTATGATACTGATACTTACATCCAAGCAACTTTTCCTATAATGTGACTTATTTCTGCACAACCAAGTGAAGTCCATTCTTTATTGTACCAGGAGCACGACTGTTATCTCAGCAAACTGGAGATGTGTTTACACTACCTTCTGCTAAGTCCACCTCTAGATCAGCCATCAAGTCAAGTAAGTCTCTCTCTTTAATTGTTTACTGTCAGATCCAGAATCCCATTATGCAAATAATAATCAGTAGATGACTGAGCAACTTTGACACAACAGATCTGTTTTTTGAAATGCTACACAATAGAGGAAGCCATTGCTATTTTAGCAACTTTGAGCATATCAGTTACCATACTTACATTATTGTTTCTAAACTTCCTTGACAATAGGATCTTTCTAGATCAGAGAATCTTCCAAATAACATAGAGTGAATGTACTTGGATGTACTCTTGGGTCTGAAATCCAATTATATGTTTTCTTGAATGTAAAAAAATCTTCCCTTTGTAATCTTCACCATACCTTTGAAATTATTTTCAGAGCAATTGAGATCACTTTGGAGAATAAAAGGAAGAAGAGGAGATAACAGGAAAAACTCTTTTCAAAACCAATGTTTATCATGTGACAAATAATAAATTGGGTTGATTTTAAATAAGGCTAAGTGTAGAGCTATTCACAATTTGGAAATAATTTGAATTAAGTGCTTGGGATTCCTTAGCACTACTATACCCAAATCTCTTGTCTAGTATGATATGTTGCAAGATTTCCAAAAGGTCTTTTAACACAAAATGGGACAACCTGCCACAGGGCAACTCGTTGTGTAATGATTCAATGCTGTATTAATCATTTCATTCAGTTACTTTTCTTATTGGTGAACACATTTTGTCAAAATTATTGTTTCTCTTGTATTTCTGAATTGACTTCCTTCATTTTATTATCATTGACCATGATTCTGTCGAAATTAATTTAACTTGTATTTGTTGAATTGTCCCATGGAATATTGGCCATGGAATTATCAGTCAGCTGTACTCTCATCTGCAATCATGCCTTCATTGGGCTGCATTTTCCAATAAATTATGGTATGTTTAATATGAACAGCAAAAAAACCAAATCAATTGAAGCCATAAGGACTTAATTTTTATATTTATTCAAATAGTAATTCATTTTTGATGAAGTTCACCAATATTTTTCTTTGCCCATCAGGATACATTTTGGTTGTTCTTATTAATTTCCTCGTAATATTTGGAAGACATAATGCTGCTCTGCTATTGCTTTTCTAAAATTTTTTTTTGCAGCTATTCCTCAAGATGCAGACCTTTTCTTGGAACAAAACCCATTCAAAATCCCTGCAGATGTTGATATTTTTTTGCTGCGAGATAAACAGAAAGAAAAGGCCAGGATGGTATGTAGAAAAAATGGGAAGTTTTCGAAGGAAATTCTTCCCAGCCATGGCCAAATCAGAGTTCTGACTATGTGATGTGACCTCTTCCCACTGAACTGGTGTACTGTCACATTGAATTAAGATATTTCATAGCAGAAATAATGACATTATTCATACAATATTATTTTGCATGGAATAAGTAAAATCTCTGAACCTTTTAGAAAAACCCCGTGCTATAAATAAGATATACTGATGGTTCTGGAAAAAGAGTTAGAAGTGCAACCTAAACTGAAGTGGGAGAACTTATTTTTTTAAAAAAAAGACTACAGATGATATAAGAGAGAATTGAGTGTTCAGACAGCATGAATAGAGAGAATCTTCTTTCTCGTAAGATCGGAATCCAGCACCATCCAGTGAAAATGATTGGCTATGCTAGCTGGAGATTATGGCAACTGGAACTCAGTTCAACTGAAGGGCAGCAGGTTAAGGGAGCCTGACCTTTGTTTTTCTTGGGTAATCTTGCTCAGCACTAGATTAAACAAATGTAGAATAGCAGCACCAAAGCTAATTTTGTAGTAAGTACTGATAGGAGGATACTATGCCCCATTTATATAGAGAGTCCCGGGTGTGTGGTATGATGTAGGACAGTGAAGCCTAACCTTTTAGACACCGAGTCTCCTGATGAGTCACGACTATCGAGTTGTGACTCGTGACATCATCACCCAGTGGCGCTACTCTCTTTATGAGCAAGTGCATAGCCCCGGGATGTTATTGCCCAACACCGTTGCTCCTTTCTGAGCATGCCCAGCTCGAGGGCAATGCTGGGGTGACTTAGCTCACGTGCCAACAGAGAGGACTCTGAGTGCCCACTGTGACACGCGTGCCATAGATTCACCATCACTGATATAGGGTATGGTAGAGGGTCTCCTGCCTGAGTAGAAGGTTGGATTAGAAGACCTCCAGGATTGCTTCCAGCTCTGTTATTCTATATTCTGTATATTTCATGTATAATTGATTTCATGGAGTGAATAATTGGCTCCAATGATGCAAAATACCATTCTATTTTGACCTCCTGAGCAACTACATTTTCTTATACAGGTCTTTATGCCGGTATTTCCCAATCTTTCTGGGTTGGCAGCCCAGCATGGAAGGGGGGGGCGTTAGAGGGGATTTTTTGTGAGGGATGGGTACATGCATGCACGTGTGTGCCAATTGTTCCCATGAGTGGGGTTCTGCGATCATGAGGTGCTCATGCAACAGCTCATCACTCACATAGCCTGGTTGCCAATAGACCACGATCCGGTAGTGGGCCACGGCTCACAGGTTGGGGACCCCTGCTTAGGCTGGAGATATTTTTCTGGTGATGCTGTGATCTTGTGAGGCCTCCAATAACCAATGGAGCACTTGATGAATGCGTTCTTTCCTTACCTCCAGGAGCGAGAGCGACGGAAGAGTTTGAAGGTCCATGAGAAGATGACTTGCTCCACTCTCCAGAGTGCCAAACAGTCAGGATTCAAGAATGCGATCCAAATGGAAGAAGCAGCTGAGGACAAGGAATTAGCAGCAGAAGCTGAACGACTCAAATGCCTCCGAGAAAGCATTTCCTGGAAGATAGCAATTACTAAAGGTAGCTGAGGAAAGCATTCAGATCCTAGGATTCAATGTAGCATGATAATTACGATATGAGAACATACGTTGCGTAAGTTTCTAACTTCAGACTCTCATTTTTCACATTCAGGCTGAAGTTATAATTTTAGATACGGTTTCCCAAAGATCCGATCTAGGTGAGAGTGCAAACTGGCTTTAGGCTAGCTATTGTCTTCCTAATGTCTTTAGTTAGCATTATTACTCAAAAGTGAAACAGATTTGGAGTTACCTGTTCCAAACTTTTAAGAGAACAACAGTTGGGAAGGGAAGATTATTTTGAATAAAGAAATTGCCAAAGCAATAGGCCTCTGCTTATCAAGCTTTCTATAATATTTCATTTGTTGGTTGGGATTTTTATAAACAAGTCACTAAGGAAACATCTATGCAAATAATTTCAGGAAAGATCCTACCATAAAGGGCAAAAAGATGGACTCTGTTTTTATAGGATCAACTTAAAATTTGCTTTACATCTTGGCTTATTGTTGGAGTATAAGATAAATTTTTTAAAGTATTTTCAAAATATTTCTAAAAAGCTCTGTAATATAGATGAGATTCGCCAGAATTTGAAAGTTTCTGAAGGTGTCTTATCATATGCCATAGGGTCATAGCATATGAAAGAGTTTTTATGAGCACCAGAGTCTACAAATGTCTGCTGTCTCCAGAAATGGTATCTGCTGCTGTAATGCACACTAGTCAGCTGCACATCTAAGAAATCCCCTGTTATTTATAAGTGTTCAGAAAATAAGATTAAATGAAATAAATACAACAAAGATGAGTAGAAGAGATGAAGAGAAGTTTCACATAGAAGCAGAGCACTTTTAGTAATGGAACAGCCAGTTCGTAAACGGTGGAGGTGATAAAATTATTGGCTGTGTAAGTGTCTCTCAACCAACTAAGTCAACAGATAGAGATTATGGAAGCGCTGCTAAAAGCATTGCTGTCTCACTTCACTGTGGCATGTTGTATTTGGATGCTGTGGCTTGCACAACTGCCCCCCTTTTCCTCCCCTCCTTTCTTCTTTCTTTCCTTTCTTTTCCCTCCAGACCAGGTTGTAGAGAGAGAGACCATGCATGATTACATCAATCAGAAACGGCAAATGTTCTTGCTGCAGGTATTTCATTTTGTTCTAGTGGTGTTGCCTGTATATAGGTTTGAGGTAGTGAAGAGGAGCCTGGGATCTGAATTAGGGACTGCTGGGGTCAAGTCTTTTTTGCCATCAAGTATACTGGATGACTTTGGGGAGACTACTGTTTTCAACCAAATTGTTGTGAGGATAAAATGGGAGGAACCGTCACCATTCTAATTCTGAATGCTTTGAAAAAGGAAGGGCTGATTACAAATGCAGCAGTAAATGAAGTTGCCGCATTGCAACTTGATGGTAGCTTTTAACATGAGGAATCATTTCAGTAAATTCCCTGGTGGAAGATGTCAGATGACTTATGCCATGGACTTCTCTGCTTATATTAAGTTCTGGTGTGTCCCATTTATAGCCATAGGATATTTTCTCAAGTCTAGGACTAGCTGTGCTTGTGTGCATGAATTGTATATCTGTATAGATAAATACAGATACAGATAGATCTTACCATATCTATTTATTAAATTCTATCCCAGGGGTCCCCAATCCCTGGTCCATGGACCAGCACTGATCCATGGCAAACCAGCATCTGGGTCGTACAAACAAGCCAAGTTCCATTCGCAGGATGCAGTCAGCTTGCAAAACCACGCCCCCTCCGGTCCGTGGAAAACCCTTTCTCCATGGAAGCGGTCCCTGGTGCCTAAAAGGTTGGGGGTCACTGTTCTACACCACCTTTCTCCCATAAGTGACTGTTGTCTATTATCTATCTTTAACAGTGCATCTCTTAATAAAGAGAAAGATAGAAATCATTGGACAGTTTTGAGGTAATAGTACTTGAAGTCCATTAACTGAAAAGAGACATTTCTGTGCCTCCCTCTCTCAATCACTTTTGGCTTATATTTCAGTATGCTGTAACTGTGAAAAAAGATGAAATTCAGAAACTGGAAAACCTGGCAGTGGAAGAAGAAGCAAAGCTGGAAAAAGCCGAGGAAGACTTGGAAAAGGACGCTGCCATGTTTGATGAGTTCCTGAAAGAGAATGACAGAAACTCTGCACTAGCCCTGAAAATGTAACACTCAACTACAGGATCTATGCTGTAGCGCTCATAGAAATCTCTAGTCCTGGGGAAGTTCCTACAGTTTTCAATAGGAGACACAGAATCTACCACCAAGTGTTGCAGTAGCTACCTAAACAAGCATTTCTGCAATCTTATTGAACAAAGGGTCACTTGATACCTTTCTGAGGAGATCTCCCAGTCTAGACAGGCAGTGCAGTGGCTTAGTTAAGATGCTGAGCTTGTCAGATGGAAAACTGACAGCCCAGATTTGAAACCCAAGCTCCACGCGAAAGGGTGAGCTCCTGTCCTCACCCCAGGTCCTGCAACCTAGCAGTTCAAAAGCATGCAAATGTGAGTAGATAAATAGGTACCACTTTAGCCGGAAGTTAACAGTGCTCTGTGATGTCATGCTAGTCACATGACTGCGGAAATGTCTTCAACTAGTGCTGACTTAGTGACCTTGAAATGGAGATGACCACCACTCCCTGTAGTTGGCGATGACTAGCAGAGTAAAATCCACAGGGACTGCTTTATCTTTACCTTTACCCAGGGCTACAGGGGGTATGGTAGTAACAGGGCATGATATCAGAGGGGGAGGAATTGCAATATTTGCCTTTTGTTTTTCCCCCTATACTTTTTGTAGGATTTAAATATTTAAGAAAATATAATCACAGGCACACACAGGCAGCAGACAAAGGGTGAAATATCTGACATATCATTTTCATAACTGGTCTAAAAGGGGTTGTCAGAAATGCTTGGTGAACTAAAGGAGTGGCTTACGTGATGCTAACCTTCTATCTAAAGACTGGAGAACATTTTTTCCCCTAGAAATAACATCTTGATTTTCTAGTTTCAACAAAACATAGCAACTTATATCCCCCAAAGAGAAAGAGGTGGCGAGAGGGTTGTTCAGCTTCAGCATACTGTGGACAGTCAAATCCTACCTCTGAGCATTTTGCCTCTAATACTTTCATTGGAGATGAACCTGCTACAGTTTTGTATGATTTGAAAATGATTCAGAAGTGCTTCGTATCATATATGTCCGTAGCAAACTGAGATTATGCCTAAAGGAAAATACACAAGTGATCTCATGAGACAGACACCACCCTTGCATTATTGCATCCCAATGTCTGATACAGGTACGTGTGTCATGGGTTTTAAATCACGGCTCAGAGTGATTCATCTTGACTCTCCTGCAGACCCTTGTGCTTTGAATCTTATCAAGTGAAGCATTTCTCAGCTACCCCTCAAAGAACTCAAAGACTGCTCAAACTTCTGCCTAGCCCTGGGGAAAAAAATACTAAGAAACCTATCCAGAGTTAATGCAATTCTTCATGGAATTCGTAATAGAGACATGATTTATTTGTCAAACCTTTTCCCCTGGGATTCAGATGCCAAATAGTTCATGAGTATATTTATTTCCATACTACAGTATTTTTCTTGTTTAACAAACATAAGAAAACCCACCTATTGATATTTTTAAATACTTACAAAACCATTAGGTAACCTAACAGCAAGCAGTAAGTTTCCTGCAACTAGTTAGGGTCCTTTACAGGCATGTCTCCCACTTCCCATTCAGACCGGCCAAACTCTTTTTGTCCACTATTAAAAAAAGCTCTTAATGAGGTTCTAAAATTGAATCTATGTTGACAGATTAGGAGAGCTTGTCTTATCTGCTCTCTAAACAACATGTAGGCTGTCCACACACACCTTAAAGACAGTGTTTACCAGACAGAAGTCAATTAAAAGGTCCAAAAGAAATTTACAGGTACACGAAAGTTGCAGTAAAGCACTATGGAGCAGTATATAAGTCTCTAAGTGCCATTGGCATATGATCCCTCCATAGTTGACCATGAAAAATAGGGTCATCCGACTGTTGTGTCATCTAATAAAATGAGTCAAACCAACTTGATTGAGAATTATTACATTCTACATATCCTTCAGCCAAATCCTCAACCAATATATGAGTAGAGACAAGAAGAAGAAAACGGAGCAAAGGAGAGAAATGAAACACCACCAGGAAGAAGTTTATATTTTCCTAGCCATTCCTCTGGCTTTTCATGGTGACCTAAAACTTTGAGATCTCTCTTGACTCTGATATCACTTATCCCAAGTCATGCTTCACAGATAATTTCTGTCTTTATTTCTTCTTTCCTAGTGCTGAAAAAGAAACCAAAGCAAAACTGGAGAAAATAATTGAGATCCGAGAACTGACAGCACAAATGATGAACATCCAAAGGTAGCAGTTACAGAAGATATAACCCAGGGTATATTTTCCTCCTCCCCGCTTTCCCTTTCCCAGATGTCCCAATACGGTTAAAAGTATACTAGTTCTGTAGATGTTTAGAATATGCTAAATGTTTAGGTTTGATATTATGAATTTTATACCTGAATTATTGATAATCGGGTTTTATCGGTTTCCATTTGTTTTTCTCGCTAATGAATTTTACATTCATAGATTGTTTAAAACATTGATGTCCCCAAAGATAACAATCAGTGTTGTTAATCCCATTAAGGGTACAGTAAAATGACCCTGCTGATGAAACGTTTTGGAAGATGTAGAGAAATACTTTGGAATGCATTAAAATGAGAAATGAAAGTAGCTATTGTTCTTCTAATCCAGTAACAAATTAGACCTGTTTCAGGAATTATTTTTTTAAAAAAGAACTTCCCTGAAAAACTAATGGTGCCTTTGCCTCTCATAGTTGCTGCCTGGAAATAATTAAATTGATCAATTTATCAAAATCAATTAAAATTTCATTTAAAAGATAAGGACTTCCTTGAGTTAAGTTTGACTTTGGATGATTACATCGATGCAATAATGCTGTTTTCTTGGCAAGAATATGGAACTAGTTTTCCATTATATTTGAATGGATTTTTTTTTTATTTTTACTATTCTGGAATTTAATGATAGCCATCTAAGAAATACATCTTAGATAACCATCTAAGCACTTACCAAGTCTGACTTTTATGATTTGGCACGTTTAGCTAGATGCTCCCACCTGCTGAGGTTAAGTTCATTTAGCCTTGTCTGAATCCCAATATGGCCCATAAAGTAAATACCACCAGGAAAGTAATGGGACTCTAAACAAGATTCTTCTCATGATGAACCCACAAAGACAATTACCCATCAGTATGCCATATGCTTTTTATGAAGATGTCCTAACTTCAGGCAATATAAAAGGATTAATTATCTTTCGTCAAAAAACTCAAGCGTTCATAGGGATATTTTCAGGTCTTTCTCTTTCCCTCACTCCATCCCCAAAAGGCTCAGCAAATCTCAGCAGTGGCAGAAATGCCTGGCTTACCTCTGGATTAGAAGCTTAGTGAGCCGGGCCTGGTGATTACTTGGATGAAAAGCCAGCACAGAAGTTCAAAGTTGCAGGCTAGGCTATGGAGTTGAAAATCATCCTGGAGAAAGAACGTAGCATTTTTTAATTCCTGCTTGGGTGTGTTGATCAAGTCACCAGGAGTCAAGCTAAACTTTTAAGATTTTTCCTTTCTTCCTAAGCATCAACATCTAGTCTGCACTTCTATCTACAGTCAAATGGTTTCCAAGGGAGACTAGAGTCCCAAGCCACTATTTATTGAAATATATATAAACAATGTATGGTTAGGCCAAGTTATTGTTTGCTAACCAACTTCAAACTAGGTTTTCACATGCTGAATTGCCATCTGCTTTTAAACAACGTTTGTCAAAAGGGTGCCAGTGTTGAATATCACAACAAAAAAAGCTTGATTCTGTAAATACAGTTTAATATTACACCTAAGCCATCTTTATAAAGGTTTTCTATTCTGAAGGTATAAGTGATGCACAAGGAGAGGAATCAGGAAGTCTTCATATTGCTAGGAGGGAGAACACTGCAGGTGATGCTGAATGACATCCTAGCATCTGTCACCTGTAGCTATGCTCTCTTTGCAGATCATGAAGGTTTTATATATTCCTCCTTTTCCTTTGGTAAGGAATGTAAAACATTACAGCAGGTTGTTGCTTGGAGAACTGTTTCCTTTGAGTGTTTTCTGGTGAGTAGGATTGCTAGGCATTTCTTCTCCCCTTTTTTGTAGGAGGTAAGATTGAAAGCAATTTTTGTGTTGTCCTATCCCGACAGTCTTTAGCATTCTGTTCCTAGTGTTTTAAGTTTAGAATCTCTCTTTTTTTTCCAATCCAGCCACTGTAGCAACATTAAGTCATGCTTGTAGCTACCCAAAAAGCATCTGGCTGCAAAATTTTATCGTCACAATTAGCAAGAGGTTTTTAAAATGCAACACAGAAATGGTGGCTGGTGTCTTTGCAGCTGCATTTTATAGCACCTATTCAGATGTTTTTGTAGTGAAAATACAGGGCAGGCAACTAATTTATTATTTATTTCCCATTGTTGGAGACTGCAATAAGTTAGAGCAGGCATAATTTGAATAACTTTTGCACTCACATTTTGGTCAGCTAAAATAATTCTCTGCCCATTCTCTGCATTCTGAAATCTGCAATGGGAAAGACAGAGTGCCAACTTCAAAATCACTTGGATGGATTGGGGAATGGAAATGATAGAAATTTCCTCCAATGATTTCTTTGATAGTAAGTATCAGACACTCTTTCACTCAACGGCAGATTGTTTATTACAGTAATGGAAGCAGCAAAGATGGAATAGGGTTGCTACACTGTTATACTGATTTGTGCTAATATATGTGCTTGTATGTATGTTTAATTAGTAAATTAGTTGATTGGTCAGTCACAGAATATGCAGTTTATGATGTTAATGTAATGAGGGAGACACTATAGAACAAGAGCTTGTTGAGCTAGATAAAAACTGTCTTCTTTAACCCAAAAGTCAAAGAATACATATATCTGTCTCTATATCTCATATATGTATCTCTATCTCTCTATATATCTATCTCTCTGTCTCTCTATATGCCTATATATCTATATCTCTCTCTATATCTCTATATCAGTGATGGCTAACCTTTTAGGCATCAAGTGCCTGGACAAGTTGTAGCTAATAAGTCGTGGCTCATGATGTCATCACCCAGCACCACTGCTCTCTTCTGAGCATGTGCATGACCTCGTAATGTCATCATTAAAGCCACTACTATATATATTCATATTCATTCACTCATTCATTCATTCACATATTTTAGTTGTTACCTTCTTGTAGTTTCACTTCCCAGCACTCTTACTGTCTCCTGGTGTCTTATCTATCATTCTTTAAGTCTAAAAAATTTATGGCTATTAATTTACTTTTTCTGGAAATCTGTCCTTGGGGAGAGGAGCTTTATACCCATTACATATTTCAATACAATAGTGTCCTTTGGAAGTGCTGGAGAGTAATCTCCATTAGCTCTTGATGCAATGACTTACGGTATTCTTTTCTTCAGTGAGATAGCCCGGTTTGAGGACACTTTGCAGGAGTATGCAGTGTTCAAGGATTTCCTCTACCAACTGTCACCCAAAGAATGGCGGGAAGATTATGAAAGACGGCGGATGAAAGAAAGGGCGCATAAACTCAGTACTGACAGTAAAGAGGACAAATCAGGACTATCAAAAGGTAAGTACTTCCATAATTCTAAGGCTGTGTGTGATTCCCAGATCTGCATAGAAATAGCAATAGATCTTCAGAGGACATTGCTGAACCTCATCCATCTTGAGAAGAAACCAACCAGAAACAGAGCCACATGATACAGTTACAGAAAATAAAAAATAATAGTACAGAGAACTTCCACATTAAACAGGTAAATTCTAATCTCTTGTCAAATTAGTGGGTATTAAAGTTGGTTCCATTCAGCTTTCATTGTTCAAATTATATTCCATACATTCATGTTATCCCAATTTTCTTTTTTCTTTTTTCTTTAATATTATTAAAATAGGCCGTGGAGTCCATTTTGAGGAAAAATCAGTATAGAGATATTTTTGCATTTTAAAAAAAGTATTTGAGCCAACTTTTTACCACTGCAAACATTTTAAATTTCTTAAGATTTCTTAAGGTATTTTACAATAGTACTCAAATGATACTCTTGAGTAATTTCTTTCCTTCTCCTTCTGAAAGCATGTTGCTTCACATGCACATATACAACCTAATTTTGAGGTGACCTTTGTTCATTCTGTATAATTATAGTATGAATATGTGTTTTCTAAAATGATTGGCTTGTCCATTAATTCTGTGAATTCACCCTCGGATCATAAGACGAAAATTACTGGCCATTTACCTCATACCACTATCATTCTTCTATTTAGTTTTTCTAGACATTTACCTAAGAACATGGGAAAATCAATGTACCTATTTTTTAGATCTCATGATCAAATAGCTAATGAGTATCTTTGCTTAATGTGTTTGGTGTAGCCACTTGTGATTGCTACTCTCTGCCTTTGTTTAGTCATAAGGGTTCAGTCCAGAAGTGCCCTAGCTTGATATAACTGTTTAGGACAGTTTTAACTTTGACAGGATATATCAAGATATGGTAAGGTCTGTAAGTACAGATGTACTTGTAATGTGGGGAATAATTAAAGGCTCGGCCTTTTGGTTGCTATGATCCTCTCAACAGGTGAGGTGAGAAAGTGAGCAAAATATTACAATGATTTAAAATGCTTCAGATACTATTTCTCATTGTGTTTATTTTTATTAATTATTACATTGCTCTAATTTCTATTTTCCTTGTATTGTTTGCTTATATTTAAAGGGTAACTAATGAGACTAAATAAAGGCTGTAACTTACAACACTTTGGTCTTTTTTTGGTCTTCAGTATCAGGAAAGATAAGATTATTCTGCAGTTACTTACTGTTCAAACCAGTGAGCAACACTGGAAAATCTATGATCGACACAGATTTTCATGATATGAGTTTCCTTTCTCAGCACTACATCTGTGTACAGATTCATCAGCCTTAACAGAAAAAAAGTCCCTTCCCTTGTTTTTGGAAAAATGAAAAATAATAGTGACGTCAAAATTAATACTCATTTTTAGCATTTTAGGGAGATTTTTTTAAATTTTTTAGTTATTGTTATTTTATTTCTTAAATTGATATGCTGCCCATTTTACTCTTAAGCAACTTTTTTCCTTAAGATATAATAAACCCAGTTCTCTACATTTAATAAATTAAAAAACAATGCATTTGAAATGTTATAATTGTAAATCCTTTATTTATTACAAATATTTTATTCTTCATGTACTATGACTTTTTCCATTTTTTATTGTATGTAGTTATTCAGTTCTTTAAATATTTTAAGCAAATACGTTATTAATAAATTTTTTTAAAATATTATATCTGGAGCATGTCCCCATGACAAAATTTCATGCTTAGCTCACAACTCCAAATATGCACAAAATGCATATTAAGGATTTTCTTGTCAGCCCCAAAAGCAAGAATGACATGTGATGATTCATCCAAGCTTGGCTCTTTATTGTTTCACAAAATCGTACCATACCGAGCACTATATTGTCTGTAACAACAATATGTGAACTATTAGGGAGGAACTGTCTTCGCTCTCCTTCTCTCACAAATAATATCTGAGCTGAGCTGCCTCTTACTCCTCTGTAATGCACTCCTTCCCTTCTGGAAAACCACCTCCTTACCGCATTCTGCCACAGATTTACATTAAAAGTATATTTCAGAGGACATCTTCACAAAGGTACAGATGGAGAGGTGGGTGTTAATAAACTGATGTAGGACCAAACGTTTAGTCAATAAAATGAGCAAACGTGCAACTGCACCCATCCATGTTTCTATCATGACTTACCAATAATAGTTCTTTTTTCTCTAAACAGCAGCATTCAAATGGGATGACACATTTAATGGGCTTTTCTGTATTCAGGTTCAGCAAAGGATATTCAAGATCTTTTAGACAAGGGCCGACGTCGGACAGGAAGCATGACAAAACATTCTAGTTTTGACCTGACTAATGCAGACGCTCCCACTTCAAAAACACCAAGCCAAATTGCGTCTAGAAGGGAGTCTTTCAAATTAAGCCGAGTAGCTTCTAGGCAGACTCTAAAGTCTCAGCAAAGCAGAAAGCCGTAAGTATCGCAAGGAGGTGAGTTGGTTGAGAGAGAGACAGAGAGGAATCAAAGTCACCAAAATTGGGTATCAGATCTAACAGGAAAATATTGTAGTATTCTACCTTACAGTAGCATATCTTTTAAATTAGGCCTTTATTTTGACCTCTCAGATGAGAATAAATGTAAAGATGTGGGATGTATGGAGCACTACATATAAATTCTGGTGACTTATGCAAGTTGAGCTTTGTGTATATCATCGATTTACACGATGTCAGGTTTTTGTGTGTGTCAGAAGCACAGAAGTGCTTCTGTGGTGCAATGATTTACTGGTGATATCACCATTGTCCAGGAGATGCACATTTGAGGGCTCCTTTCATGTCCCCATGAAGTTTCCCATTGAAGTTATACCCATTAGATTTGATTACTTGCAGTTGCCCGCTTTCAAACTGCTGGGTTGGCAGGAGATGGAGCATGTGACAGGACTCGCCCTGTGCTGTGAGAGAAATGGGTCTTGAACACGGGCCTGTTGATTATCAACCCAGCATTCTAACCTCATGAGCCACCATATTCCGTAATGATGTCAGTTTACATCAGTTTATAACTGATTTTGCATCTTCAATGCTCTCTTTCCACTTCCACTCCTCAGAATTATGTATCCACTGTTGTACAAACAACTCTCTTCTTTTCTAATGGGACTTCCCTTTTCTCCCCTTTATATTTCCATTTTGAAAATTTATCATGAAATGTTGTCACCCTTCCAGGGAAAAAAAGGAAGTATGCAAGAGAGAAGGAAGTCCAACCATAAACTGAAAGGAAACATGTAGCGTGTAGTAGCTGAACTTAGCAAATCTTGCCAAAGCTAAACAGGAGTAAATCTGGGTTACATGTGGGTAAGAGACTACCAGAGAATACTCAAGTTGTTGGCCAGATAGGAAAACAGGAAAAAAATTCCAATGGAAAGTAAAAGTGAACTACTTTCATAACACGGTCAAGAAAATGGTTTGGGTAAATTGTGTCTAGATAGTCATCAGGTGAACATAGCATAAAGGCATTTTTAAAATAATCTATTAGAAATGTCTGTGGAGATTTCCTGAAAAAAACTCCAATTCCCAGAGTTTTGAGAAAGAGGACAGATGATTGAATCAGTTTAATAATTTTCATCTATGGATATGCTGGCATCTCTTCCAACTTTCCACAAAGTGAAAAACAGTGGCTTGTAATTCATTTCCAATTCCAGTCCAAAAGGTTGACAGATCAGCAAGGTAAAGGTATTAAATAAATATTGTATTATAATCCCTGTAAGCAACTAACTCAGGAATAACCTCTATAGGAGCGTACAGATTGCCCCATCAGAAGAAAAATTTACACCAGAATTATCTGATGACGATGATGATGAGGTTAGTAATACAATGTTTTTAACATATAACTCTATCACTGATGAAGCTCAGCAATTAATTGTACATTTTTTAAGCTAGAATTCTTTTTTATTCTTTTTTCATATTAAGCTGGAATTCTTAAAGTGACATAATGTTTAAAATGTTATAGCTTAAAAGATAGTGAAAAGTTTAACTAAGAAATGGAAGACAATCACACCATTGAACATTATAATTTTTGTCTGGAATTTTGATGGTATAATCCTGATGTTGCAGAAAATGTGGCTGGACTCTGTACAGATTATGAGTTGCCTACTCTGATTAAGGTGGTCACATGTGGATGGGATCTTTCCTTATTTAATCTTACACCAATAAACTGGTGAAGTAGTTCGGGAGAGGAAATAGTAGCCCTCTCTGTCTGTCTGTCTGCTTCTCTCTCTCTCGTTTTCGTAGATTTTCACGGGTACAGGTATGTAGTTCTGGGGTTTTTTGGGTCTTTTCCCGTGTAGGAATCAGAGTA
>JANHFO010383125.1:0-15323 GCA_032468095.1 Pareas carinatus
CTCTGTTTGTGTGTGTGTGTCTCATTTTCTCTGTCTCTGTGTATCTCTGCCTCTCTCTCATTCTCACTGTGGGTGGGTGTGTCTCGCCCTGACCCCCTCCCTCTGCCCAAATCAGAGCTCTGCGCGCCGCCAGTCAGCAGTCCGGGTTGCCGGGGAGGGGGCACCGAGGATGAGTTTGTAGCACCAAGGGGGCGTTGGACTGGAAAGGTTTGGGAACCACTGCTTTAAGACACCGAGTACCCAGACGGGTCACGGCTTATAAGAGGCGGCCTGTGTTGTCATCGCCTGGCGCTGCTACTCCTTTCTGAGCATGCTCAGCTCTGGGGCGACTTGGCTGGCGTGCCGACTGAGAGGGCCCTGTGTGCACACCGGCTACAATTGACAAACTGTGATTATACTCATAACGCTGTAACTGACAAACAGTGATCACGATCCTAGGATACATTCCTAATCCTACAGTGCATCCATCGCGTCGTGTTCGCATTAGGCGCCCTCCTAGTGGCAAAGCGCGCGCCTCGTGTGGCGGCTCACCTCCAGCTTCTTGATGGCTTCCTCCTTGTCTGCCGGCGCCTTGGGCTTCTGCTTGGGAGCTGGCAGCGCCTGCCCTGCGCCAGAGAGGAGACGAAAAAGCTGACCATCCTGGCCAACGGCTCTCCTGGGCTCAGGCCAGGCTAAAGTAGAGGGACATCTGCCTCACAGGAAAGCAAAACTCTCAAGGGGTTATTGGTCAGGTGCGGGCCCGAAAGAAGGCACAAAACACGGGGGGAATGGCCTCCTCTTTCTCTAAAGCCTAAAAGAGCTGGCAGCAACAGGCAATGTGCAAAACCCCCCCAAACCGACGTTGGAGGCGATGCGTGTGCCCGTCTGACGCTCCTGGGCGAAGGCGTGTTTGAGGGGCTGATCCTCTATCCGGCTTTCGGATGTGATCAGACAACATGCCGGGATCTCCCAGGGAGTGTGGAGGGAGAAGGAAAACGGGGACACCCGTGCGTCCCCCAAGACAAGCCCTGGTAGTATGTTAATTTTTGCTCCAAAAGACGCATTAGGGCTTATTTTTCGGTTAGGGCTTATTTTCGGGGAAACAGGGTCTCTCTCTCTCTCTCTCCATCCATCCACCTTCCCATCCATCCATCTAATCTCAGTGTCTGTCTCTCTATCTATCGCAGTCTCTCTCTCTCTCTCTCTCTGTTTACCTATCTCAGTATCTCTCTCTCCATCCATCCATCCACCTACTCACCCATCAATCTAATGTCTGTCTGTCTGTCTGTCTATCTATGTCTCCCTCTCAGTCCAAGGTCGTAAAATCTGGTGCCATTCGCTTCAAGAACACATCGCTTAGCAACAGACACCCCAGGCGCCACTGTGGCCATAAGTTGGGAACTCCCTGAAATGCTTATTTGAAAAGTAAAACATGGAAATCGAGTGCTCCCATCACGAGCTCCACCCACCCACCCAAAACGGCCTGGAATCGAACCGGCTGGAACGAGTGAGACATTTCTTCCAGAAAGAGGCACCGTTTCTGCTCCAGGGGCTTTGGGGCGGATTATATTTCTTCCACTAATAATAAAATGACTTACTTTGTTTTCGAGTCTTCTGCACCCGAATCTTCAGTTCTGGAGGCAGCTGCTTCCAGTCTGCAAAGGTTTGGTCAAGCAATTAAAACGCGGCCCCCTCAGCCCAAGCAGAAATAATTAAAAACTCTGCCTCTCTCAGGCAGAATTCGCAGCGGGGGTCTCCAAACTGTGGCGGTCTCCAAACTGTGGCGACTTAAAAGATTTCTGGACTCCAATTCCCAGAATTCCTCAGCCAGCATTGGGATTCTGGGAGTTGAAGTCCAGAAGTCTTCAAGCCGCCAATGTTGGAGAGGCCCTGATTTAGAGCATGGCTGACTGGGGAATTCTGGGAGTTGGAGTCCACAAGATTCTGAGTCTTGTGGACTTGTACACTTCAACTTCCGGAATCTTGCGGATTTGTGGACTTGCACAGGCTGGGGAATTCTGGGAGTTGGAGTCCACCAAGTTGCCAAGGTTTCAGAAACACTGTCCTCTTTCATTTATGGAGGATCGAGCTAAGCTGGCTGGGGAATTCTGGGAGTTGAAGTCCACAGGTCTTACAGTTGCCAAGGTGGAACTCCCTTGATTTAGAGACGATTCTTCATCCTTTCCCCCGGGATGATGGCCGTCCTTCACACTGGGGGTGCAGCCTCCCGACACGGTGAGGTGATCAAAATTCAGACACTCGGCAACAGGTTCATATTCATGGCGGTTTCAGCATCCTGTGGTACCCTTTTGTGACCTTCAAAGCCAATGAGGAAGCTAGGTTCACTTAACGACCGTGGGGCTAACTTAACAACTGCAGTGATTCTCTTCACAATTGCGGCAAGAAAGGTGGTAAGATGGGGCAGAACAAATATCTCGTTCGTGGTCGGATGTCAAAGGCCACCTGTCTCGGAGCATCTCCCAGAAATCCAAAACATTACCCGGATTCCACTCCATGGCATTTTCCACGGGGCCTGTCGCCTGATACTTGTCGGAGTAGCGCTCGATGTCTGAAATGAATAAAAATGGAAGGAATTAGGGCTGCCCTCTTTAGACATGGAGGGGGAGAAGACGGAGGAGGTAAGCAGGCTGAGAGGGCGGGAGGGGTGAAACGCGTCATTAGTTGGGAATCGTTGCGCAGTCACGAAAGGCCCAAGTCTAGCTCTCCCCTCCCTTCCCGTGAATCTAGCCGGCCCTTCTGTGGCGCCAGATTTGCTTGACCGTTAGTAGACCAGATCCCCGTGTACAGGGTCTGCAGGTTCTTTGATTCTGATCAGAACCAGAATGCATTTGGCCAAGTGTGTCTGAACACAGAACGAACTTGTCTCCGGTGTACGTGCTCTATACCTACATACATACGATAAACAAACGTGGATTACGATCAAAGATACACTCATCGCCCTTTGGATATATAAGCATGACCACTAGCTGTTTGTACCCGTGCTCCGCTACGGGTTTGGTCAAAAGCGGCAGAGAGATGCTGTTACAGTTGAGTTTTGAAGGTGAAAATGTGTGCAAGGCATCATGAGAAGCGTGCGTTTGTGGGTTTTAAAGGATAAAGAGGCCTTGTGGTGGCGTCGTATTGAGTTTTTGAGGTGGTAGAGAGAATTCATTTGCTTTGTTAGTGTCAGAGAGAGTGTACACAGATGGAGAGAGTTGTTTTTTGAGAAAGTGTTTAGAGTTGTGAAGGTGAAAAGTGTGTTAAAAGTATAATGAGAAGTGTGTGTTTGTGGGTTTGAAAGGTGTGGGTTTGAAAGGACAAAGAGGGTTAGTTGTGTTGTAGTTAAGAGAGATGTGAGTAAAATGTTATTTTGGAGTGTGAAAAAAACCTTTGTAGTTTGTGGTGTTAGTGAGATTTTGTGTTTGTCTAGAGAAGTAAATTAGTTTTGGAGCGGCAGAGAGAGAGTAATTTTTTTTTCTGTTGGTGCTTTTTTTTGGAAGACTTAAGTGTCTGAAGCAGGGCAAAAGAGGTTTCGTTGTGGCCTGCGTTTGAAGACAGTGTTTGTGTTGAGGTTTTTAGCGATAGAAACATGAGTCAGGTTTTTGCGCATGCGCAGTTGCCTATTTTTCCTTGGTTTGGCCATTGGCTCCTCCCCTTTGCAATTAATGTCAATTATTTCAGAGATTTGTGTTGTAGTTTGCTCCTAGATGGGAAGCAAAGATATGTAGGAAGTGTCATTAGTGTAGCTTTAATGGTTTTTGAGATATAGTGATGAGTCAGACCGTCAGTGAGTGAACAGTGAGTGAGTGAGTGAATTGTTTTTGGCATTTATTACTACACATCACGATCCTTTGTGTATATATAAGCGTAACCATGATCATTTGTGTATATAGGCTTAGTCATTGCATATATAGGCATAATCAATTGGGTATATAAGCATAAGATACATTCATATCTTAAAGTCATAAAGTACTTTCATCTTGTCAAATACGTAGAAGCTGCAATCCACAAACAGCGATCTTAATCATGAATACAATTCACAATTGTTAAGTACATTCATCATGTCATGTTATAAAGTACAATTGTCCTGTCACAAAACACCCTCCTCAGTAACAGTGTCATGTAAGTTTGCTTTTTAGCTAACTTACACGACGCAGTCCACTACCAGGCTGTTCGAATCTAGGCTGCACAAGCGAAGGGCAAATGCACGTGTGTGGAGCTCTACTTGTGTGAGAGGTGGACCCTTGCGTGAACGGAGGGCGCTCGAGCTCGAAGCTCCACTTACGTGAGAGGAGGGCGTGTGCCTTCATAGGTCCATTCATGCGAATAGACCCTTGTACGTGAGCACCCTCCACTCACCCAAGTGGAGCTTTGCGTGTGAGCCCGAGTGTCCTCCGCTCACGCACAAGGCTCCATACGTTCAAGTAGTTGGCGCACACGCCCACGAATGGAGCTCTGTGCATGTGCCTACCTCACACACACACACACACCCCTGTGCCGTGCCACCGAGCTGGAAAGGTTGGGGACCGCCGCGCTATCTAGCAGGTAGAAAAGAAAAAAGAGAAGAAAAGAGAAGAAAAAAGAAAGAGAAGAATCCCAGGCAAGACTCAACTCCCGCATTCTATGACATCACGGAAACTCAGCCAGTCACGAGGCACCAACTATTCCAAGGGGCTTCGCCGCTTTCTCGGTCACCCGATACCTCTTTTGGGGGCCAAGGGCTTGATGAAATAGGGCAGGCTCTTCATGGCCCCTCGCAGCTCCTGCTTCAGGGCCAGCATGTACTCCACCTCTTCGCCGGCCTGCAGCGGGAGCGGTTTGTATTCCAGCGGCTAGGGAAAAAAGACAGGTGAAACGTGTGGACGCTTTGGCTCCCTTCACACCACAGTCTTCATTGGGCCACTAAATCAACCCACTGCAAGGCCCTGAACAAGCAGCAATACAACCGTGTGTGTGTGTGTGTGTGTCCCACAATGGAATAATCAACAAACTATAATCAACAAACCACAAATGTTTCGCGTGTTGTGAAAATGCGGCCAGGACCACTTTCGCTGACCCAAGAAAGAGGGCGGCGGCAGCCCAGCCTTAAAACCGAGCTTGGCCAGGTTACAGGCAGTCCTCGACTTACAAATGTCCCTGAATTCCTCCCCTTCAAAGAAACTCTCAAAGCAGGGAATCTTCAAAAAGTTCATCAGAACCAGAATTTCTTTTGCCAAGTGTGTCAGGACACACAAGGAATTTGTTTTCGGTGAACACGCTCAAAACCTACATACACACAATAAACAACTGCGATAAAAGTGCATTGATTTATTAGAGAGGCAACAGGGCCAAGCGAAGCAAAGCTGGTTCTGGTTTCACCCCCCCACAGCATAGGTATTTTAAACAGTTCTTTTTCCCACAGTCAAAACTACTATAAGTCACAAGGTACAGATAACAGGGATTTTGGCATGCTACCGTTACTGTCCACCTGCAAAGATGACCTTGGGCTAGCTCTCTTCCCAGAGAGAGATATGTCAACAATCTCTAACGGTTGCATTCCCACCCAGCAGATCTAAGACGGATCTACTAAGACAGCCCCTCCTCCCCCTCCCCATTTCTCCTAAGCATTGGCAAATTTGAAGCGCGGGTTCAGGCTGACAGGATTAGCGTAGAATTTGACACATTCATTTACCGACCATTCGAAGTTATAATGGCCCCCAAAAGAGACTAACGACCGTTTTTCACATTTATGGCAGTTGCAGCATCCCCGTGGTCGTGTGATCAAAAAATTAATTCTTTGCATACACCTGCCACTCCGAGTCTGGGAATGTAGCGACGTCTCAAGGCCCTCACAAAAGTCCAAACAGGAGACACTCGAACCCATGACTCTTCGCGAGAGGGAAATTTAAATGGACTTGGCAGTTGCCACAGGAGCTAAAACATATTTGAAAATAACAGCAAGAAGCTTTACAAGCCGGGAAAGAAAGGAAGGGAGTCTCGGATGGCCATTTCTAGCTTAATGGGGTCCATCAGCGAGGCAGACCTTGGGTGGGATTCGAACCCGGGCTTCCCATCAAGGAATCCCATCCAGGATATCTGCCTTGCTGATGAACGCTAATAAGCTGGAAATGGCCATCCGAGACTCCCTTTCTTTCTTTGCCGGCTTGTAAAGCTTCTTGCCGTTATATAAAAAAAGTGTGTCGCCTGGCGACAGGCCTGCTAAAGCTCCTAGTCTAAGGCCGAAAGGCAAAAAAGGGATGGAATTATCAAGGGTCATTTGCTGACATGACATAAAGGCCGTTCAGTGATATTTTCTCACCATACAGGTTGTCCTCGATTTACGACTATTAGTTCAGCCGCCCTGAGTCCTTCGGGAGAAGGGCGGGATACAAATAAAATTATTATTATTAAAATTATTATTATTATTATTATTCAGTGACGGTTTAAGGTTACGGGGGAGGGACTTATGATGGCCCTGGAAGTCTGATGAGACTTTCCGAAAAGCGGCTTTAATAACGACGGGGAAAAATCCGAGGCGCGCTGACCATTAAGGCCGAAGGAAACTGAGCCACTCACCGGGAAGAGCGGGGACGGCTTCAGCGTGGGAGGGGGCAACGCCTCCCCCTTCCCAATGCCCACCGCCTCGACATTGAAGGTCATGTGGCTGCCCCGGCCCCTCCCTCTCCCGCCTCTTCCAGCCATGAGGGGACCCTGCGGGGGGGCGGGAAAAAAAACATTAAAAAAGGCTACAGACAGTTCAAAGCAGCTCCAAAGGGGCTGAAATCGGGAATTTATGCAAATATCCCCTCCGCCCCCAAAATAAGACCTAACCGGAAAATAACCCCCCCCAAGAGGGAGGGAGGGAGGGAGAGAGAGATTTTTTCTCTATTTTATTCTATTCTATTCTATTCTTTTTCGATTTTCATATTCATATCCATATTCTGATGCCGAGTGCGTATCCGTTCACGGGTCTTTGCATTGACTGCGAGGTTAGTGACCTTAGGAGATGGCAGCCCAGGCCATTACAACCTGGTACGGGCAGTCCTTGGCCCGCAACAGTCCAGTTAGTGACCACTTGAACTCCCAGCTCTGCTCTCCCGTTCTTCTGAACCCTTTGCCTTGAGGAGCTGCGGGGGCTCCATCCCTGGAAGCTTTGGAGAAGAGGCCGGGCCGCCGCTTGTCCGAAATGGAGCGGGGACTCCTGCTTGGGCAGGGGGTTGGGCTAGATGACCCACAGGGTCCCTTCCCACTCTGCTATCCGTTCCAGAGGAGTCTCCGCTCCGGTGGAGCCTCCAGGCCTGATAAACCACCCCGGGGGGCCTTTTGGGGGTACCAAACCCGGAGAGCTCACTTTCCCCTGGCAGGGAATCTACCGGATCGCCAGCGGGGCCTTTCCGGGTGGTGTCCGATCGATCCGGGACCCCCGACCCCTCCAAGGGCAGCGCGACCCTCGTAGGCCGCGGCAGGCGGGCCCCCTTCTGCCCCCGCCCCCCTTACCTGCTCCGACCCAGCAGAGGACTTGGGGGGCGCGCGTCTCCCTCCGCCCGGCGCGCTCGGCAGAAACCGGATACTCCGCGTTCGAAAAGGGCGGAGCCTCCGCCGGGACCAGCCAGTGAGAGAGAGGTGGGGGAGGCCTGGTTCGAGACGCGGCGTTCGAAAGGGGCGGAGCCTCTGGCCGTGCGAGCCAGGCGGGGGCGGGATGCTGGCGAGGCTGGAGCTGCGTCGTTCCAGGCCCCATCATCCCCAGCCTGGGTCGTGGTTCTGCATGGCTTGCGTGAAGCGAGGGAAATAAAATCGAGAAGAAAGAAGTGCCCGTTTTATGACGCGTTTCGTTCCTCTCCGAGTGGCCTGGTGAGTTTTAAGGCAACTCCCGGGCGTAAGATTTGCTCCGGTTAGTTTCAATTCCCTTTAAACTCCCAGAATTCCCTACGGTGGCTGAGGAATTCTGGGAGTCAAAGTCCAGCGATTTGGAAGTTGGTACGGTTGAAAAAACACTAATGTAGATATTTGAACCATTAATGTGGCCCCTTCTCTCCCCCCAAAGGGATTCCGAGAAGTTGCACAATTGTAGCTCCAAAGCCCTTAATTGCGGAGCCAGGGGGTTTTGGTTTCACTTTCACTTTCACTTTCACATTTTTTTAAAAGCCGCCCCCAGCTGTCCTTGCCTGCCTTTTGATTCGGCCAGAGTTCTTCTGGTCAAAGTTCATCTTTCTGTTTCCCAGCTTGGCCCCCTTTGTGCCCCCCCACCTGTTCCCAGAATGCCCCCTGCGCCCAGAATTCACAGCCAACCCGGGGAAGCCCACAACTGGGCCCCAAAGGCGCCCTCTTCGCCCGCAGGCAGCCCTCAGCCCCA
Organism: Pareas carinatus; assembly: GCA_032468095.1. Lineage (NCBI taxonomy): Eukaryota > Metazoa > Chordata > Lepidosauria > Squamata > Pareidae > Pareas > Pareas carinatus. The sequence continues at coordinate 8,312 of JANHFO010383125.1, forward strand.
CTGCATTTTGGGTCTCCCCCCCCTCTGCCCGACGGCCGAGACGTCCCGGGACAGGCCAAGCAAATCTCTTTGGGATCTGAATGAGAAACCTTTTCTGGGGGATGCCATAGCTTTATGGACAGATGCCGCCCCCACGTGGCGACGGTCAGTACCGCAGCCTGGCATTCTGGTTTGAACATCGGAGAAAATTAATCTTGGCTCTTTGCGGATTTCGGCCTGATCCTTTTTTTAAAAAAAATTGGGCTGGAATGCGCAATTTATTTATCTTTTTATTTATATCCCCTTTATTTTATTTTATATATAAAGCTGTAATGATGCCTTGCATCCACCCCAGCCCACCAAGAAGGCAGTTTCCACTGAATTTTGTTTCTTATTTTTAAATAGTAATTTTTTTATTGAACTTTAAAAATACATGCCAGCTAAGAAAAATGAAAAATAAAAAAGGGGCAAAGAGGGGAAAAAGCGGGAGGGAGAAAAAAATCGGAAAGATAAAAAATATGTGTATTTCTTCATTTTTCTGACTTTTCCGACGCAGCTCACTTCATGCTTTCAGTAAAACGTTTAAAATAAAAAGGCTGATCAGAAAAGGGGGCGGCCTCATTTGATAGGTGGCACAAAGGATACATTTTTTTCTGTTTATTTGCCATTTTGAGATTGGTTTTTTATTATATTTTATAGGACTTTATATTAGCTATGCTACTATTAATGCACGGATAATATTAACGCACAAACTATGTTAATACTGAAAAGCATAAGGTGGTTTAAATCTTACATCTAAAAGTTAGGATAGCGGTACTATCCCTTCCGGTGCTCTCCGTTTTATAAGGATCTCCTTTAAGCAAATGCTTAGAAATCAAATAACTTCATTTTAATTGGGTAAAATTTTCTTTTGATGCGAAGGACAGTATTAGCGAGGAACAACAGTGTTCTCTTCTTCCCTGGAACAGCATCAGTGCAAACGAGCTTGTAGCAAACCTTATTCCAAAAGCTTGCAATGCAGGAAAGCCTCGTTGTCGGGAACAAGGCACAGGTGAGCTCTGTGGGTGCAAGGCAAGGGGGAGTGCGCAGGGGGGCCCTGGATGGGAGCCGTGCGAAGGGGGAGGGATGAACCGCTTGCAAGAAGGAATGCGTGCCAATGAAAAGGTTTGTGGCTTGTTTCCCATCATGATGTGTATAAAGCTGAGGCAGCCGTTTCTTTGTGCGCGCCACTTGCTCTGAACGCTGCCCTAGAGGAAGGCTGGTCGCCCACTTCTTGCTTAGCTAATGCAATAAAGTGTTGTTTTAATTCCTCCAACCTCGTCTTGAGTGTATGATTGAACTCACAATATTCGGGTGATGTTGAGGAGGTTCCCTAGATGCTCGAAGGAACCGAACAATTTCTTTATAGATCTATATTTTTCATCATCATCATCATTATTATTATTACTATTATTACTATTATTATTATTACTATTATTACTATTTTTACTGTATTTTTTTCTTTTTATATTTTTCTTGCTTTGCATTAATTTTTTTATCTTCATAAACTTTAATGCAAAGGGTTATTTTGAAAAAGGAAAGACAAAGCAGAGGCCAAACTTGAATGTGCTGCTTTTATTTTTGTGACGTAGGTGTCGCATTGTGTGCTGAACTAATAATTAGAATTAAAATTATTCACCAAGTGTGTCAGGCTATAATTGACAAACTGTGATTTCAATCATAAGATACATTCATAATCATAATTCATGAACGAATTGGGTGCAATCGACAAACCGCGATCCTAATCATAAAATATCCGTGAACTTCTCCGCTCCGGGAGAGGCTCCTCCCTCTAACCCAGGCGCTCAGCGGTAGAAGATCAGCACCGCGGCGTCCACCATGGTTTTCGAAGTGCTCCAGCCGCGGTGAGTCCCGTAGCCGTCCCAGTCAAAGCCTGTAAAATCACCACATTGACGGGGGGATTCTTCTGGGAAAAAGCCCCCTCCTCCAATGCAGTGCTAAGGAAGGAAAAAGGGAGTTAAGCATCTCAGATACCGTGAGGGAAGCAATCTAGAACTTAGGGGAAATCTTCTGACAGGTAGAACGGAATAATGACAGAATAACCGAGTTGGAAGGGACCTGCACCCACCCACACACATACACAAACACAGACCTCCAACAAAGGCAAAGCTGAATTCTAGGAATGAAAAGCCCAGCTCAAGGGGATGGGCAGCTAGTCCTCAACTTAGGATCGGCTGCTTAGCAACTCCTCCCCCCAACAAAACAGAGACGTAGGACTTGGATTCAAAGTTCAGACCACTGCCTTCCCCTCCCCCACATCTCTGCGGTCACATGATTGCATTGGGGGGGGGTTTCGGAAATTGGCACCTATTCATTTGTTCATTTCCCCACTGTCCCCCTTCGCCTGCTCCTCCCGCCTGCACCCGTGTTCGAAGGGAAGGCCGGAAGACTCACGTGTTCTGCGTTGCACTTGGTGAGCTTCACGCCGGAGCAGAGAGCCAGCGCTGCCCTTTCGGTATTGAAGGCCCGGAACTGGACGAAGCCAGCAATGAATTCCCCTGGGAAGCAGAAGAGAAATGCTAAATACAGATGGTAGGACTGTCGACATTCCCACCATCTGGCTGGATGACAAGCAACTATCTGGGACTTCAACTCCCACAGCATCCTGGGGAGCTGAAACCCACCCATCTTAAACCAAGAAGCCTGGGGAATTCTGAGAATTGAAATCCACCCACTTTTTAAAAAAACATTACATTTAACTTTTAATTGTTTAACCTTATTCTCCTTATCTATAGATATAAATGCAAAAAATGACTCTTTCACTCACTCACTACTGACTGACTAATTATGAGGTCTCCAAAATGATTAAAACTATAAAGATGAAGCTGGCTACGAAGAACGTAGGCAGAGGGGGGGGCCTGCGGCATGCCGAATAGCCACTCTGCCCAACTGTCTTCCTCTGCCCGCTACAGCGAGGGCCCTGCAGGGGTGGATGGGTAGCAGATCGGAGGCCACCCAGGACCTGAATGCAGGGGAGGATCATTGTGAGCTCTGGCGGGCAAGGCAGTCTGGCCGAGTCTTCCTCCTCCTCTGCAAACTACATTGTGGGCCCTGCACGGCCTGTGATCTGCTTCCCATCCACCTTTGCAGGGACCGCCCTGTACCGGATGGAGGAGGAGAAACCGCTCAACAGACTGGCTCGCTCGCCGGGAGCACTTGAGGGAGGAAGAGGACAACGGGAGGAAAGGAAGAGAGAGATGAGAGAGAGCTGGAAGGAAGGAGTGCAGAGCAGAAAGAAAAAAACAGTAAGAGACAGTGAAGGGGGAAAGGGGGAAGAGGAGATTGCTGGCTGAAGGGAGAGAGAGCGAAAGAGGAGAACAGCGAGGGTTGGACTTTCAGAAGGGAACGGAAAAACAATTACCGATCAGAGGGAGAGAGGAACCAAGTCGAGGACAGTCAGACAGGAAGGAAAGTTACAACACAGTGAGGGAAGGTGCTAAGGCGGAAAAGTGAGAAGAGAGAGGGATGAGGAGAGAGAAGGAGAGGGAAGGACAGAGAGAAGGGAGGGAGAGAAGAGAGGCAGGGAGGGAGGGGAAGAAAGAAAAAATATATAAAGAAATAAAGAAATGGAGAGAGAGGGAGAGAGGGAGAGAAAGGAGATAGATGGATGGAAAGAAGGAAGGAAGAAAAAGAAGAAAGAAACAATTATAACAAACCTGTAGCGGAGCATGGGTACAAAAAACTAGTATTTTATAACTTCCACATTTAATAAACTCTCTTTAAAGTTAACCAATACCCTTCTGCCCAAACTCATCTTTTGCACCCACCATTATATTTTGTAAATTCATTTTTGCTTTATCTAGACCTTCCTCTCATCTTTGTTACCCAGTACTTTATTCTCACACACTTTTGCTTGGTTACAATCTCCCTGTTTTGGGTATTTCCAGCTTTTCTCTCTACATCATTGTCCCCAAGTCTGTATTTTTTGGGGCATGCTTTTCTGTAACGTATTTCAATTTGTAATTTTGTGGTAGAAGTTTTAGATCCCTTTGTTTTGATGCCCCCATCTCTTGCACCTCTCTGTTTTCTGTTCTTCTTCCTTAGTCCTTTTCGCCTCCTGTTGTCATTCAATACTTTTTCCATTCTGTATATCTTATCTGGACGCTGTCTCATTTTTGCTTCTCTCTGTGCTCTGATGTCCTGAACGATCTGAACGATTCGATTATTATGGGACTCTGCACTATGTCATCTTGCTCTTGTGTAGTCTCCATTTTGTATTAGTTTAAATTTACTTATAGTTTCTTAGAGTCAAATGTCCAAATCTTTCAGCTGCAAGTTCTAAGTTCTTATCATGTATTTTTTTTTAGTCCTTTAAATTTAAGTCCAAATTTTTCTTCTTTGCCTTTTCCTTTTTTCTTCTTTTAATTCTACAAAGCCTTTAGCACTCCTTCCCGCTTTGCTTTCCGGATCTATCTCCTTCTCCCTTGTAGTTTTTAGTTGTCCCTTTTGAGTTCAGTCTTCCAAGTTAATTTTTTTTTCAGAACTGTATTTATTACCCTAATATTTACAGTTGCCTATCAGTGAGTCTTTGTAGAGAATAAATAGAAGTTTTTTATCCTCACCCGACTGGTGCTCTTATCTTGTTGCTTCTCTCTTGATGTTTGTTTCTGTTGTTCAGCAGTCTCTGCCTTAATGGCGACAAGCACCCCTTCTCCTCTCTGGAGAAAAGGGGTCAAAGTGCGGAGAATGTTCATGTTGGCAGCTGCCTGACACGTGTTTTCACTGTACCCCCTCTTCAGTCACCACTCCAGGGTGGACTAGGGCCTCAGGGTTCCCGAACAGGGAAAAAAAGAAACTTTCAGCAGCCAGAGCTCCGGCTGCCTCGTCCTCGTTTGACAGTGAGTGGAACCAGAAGTGAAAACCAGATTTGCGTAATACTGTGCCAGACTCCTCCCATTCCTGTTGCTGTTTCCTAGCAGCTAGACTTTTCAGGGGTACAAAATGCCCCCCAAGATCAGTTGATGCATCGTTAGGCTAACCTGCCCCATCTGCTTTCTAAATCATCTTAACTGGGCAACCAGTTCTTGAAGCAGACCCTTCCCCCCTTTCCTTCCTCTCCTACTTCCTGGACTTCTTCAATCGATGAGGTCCCACTCAGGAGCCACGGGTGGTTTAATCACCCAGATCGTGGGGCAGCCCCCTAACCGAGAAGAGGACGCTTACCCCGTCCATAGGGAGAGTACAATTCTGAAGTCTTCTGGGCATCACCAGCGTCATATACCACAGGGATAGCCGGGCCGTTATCGCTTGGACACGTACCAGCACCGTATCTCACCGGATATTTCTGGAAAGGAAACCACAGCGGGATTATTTCCGAGCACGAACGGTCCATCAGAAGAGGACCGAGAAGATGGAGACATTTTATGGTCTCCTCTTCAACCCGGCTGTGTGACTCTGAGGTAAACCAAGGTTCAGTCATCACAACTGAGCTTAATTCGTGGTGACATTTTGGACCACGATGATCAAGAGAAGGTCCATCTAAGAGTTTCCTGGGCAACAATATGGAGATATGTTGGCCTTGACCCACTTTTGAGATGTCTTCTTCCCCTTCCCAGTTCCTAGAGGCAGTTCTGGGGGGTCTGGGGTCTGTCAACCACCCACGGAAGTCCAGAGTGGCTACAAATTCAATATATATGTATATAAATAAATGGCTGTTTAGCGTTTTAGGATCAGCCAGATCTGGTCCAAGAGACGGACACGCTCCCAACCACCCGCTACTCATTGGGTCGGCAGGCGGAAAGGCCAGGGTGGTGGGCTCACCTGATAGAGCCGGAGGAGGTTGCCCCCTTGGTCAGACAAGAAGCCCGTCTCGGTGTGGTATCTCAAGAAGGAAGTCTCCCGCCATTTCTTCATCGGGGTGTTGTTGGGAACGTGCCAGATGGCGATATCGCGGGCTGTTAGAGCGTAATAGCCTGGGTTCTGGAAAAGAAGAGGCGCCAGTTCAGATCACCGGGACCAGGTGGATTACGCCCCGGGGTTCTGAAGGAACCGGCCGACGTGGCCCCAGAGCCACCGAACGAGATCTTTCAAAGATCCTGGAGCACCGGGGAGCTACCAGAGGACTGGAAAAGAGCTGAGGGGGAGAAATGGATCCAGGAAGCAACAGATCCATCAACCTGACCTCAATACCTGAGAAGATTCCAGAAAACATAATCAAGCAACGAATCTGCAGACACCTAGAGGCAAACAAAGCCATAACCGGAAACCAACCTGGGTTTCTCAAAAACAGATCATGCCGGACAAAACCTATTGCATTCCTTGACAAAGGGACGAAACTAGAGAAATGCCGTGGATAGAATTTACTTGGACCTCCGTAAGGCGTTTGATAAAGTAGACCACAACTTACTGGTCAGCATCAACAGCCGATGGATTCGTAACCGACTTCAGGGGGGAAGCAGTGGGGGCCCCAAGGCCCCGTCTCAGCCCAGCCCTCTCCGACCTCTTTGTCCAGGATTCGGGCGAGGGGACAGGAGGGGGACCCCTCCCATTAGCAGACGGCGCCCGGCTGGCAGGAAGGGCCAACGGGGAAGCCAAGGCAGGCTCAGGGTACGGGAGGATCTGGACGGACGTGGGCCCTGGGCCCCCTCTAGCACAGCGACATTCAGCGGGGGGGCAAAGGTCGGGCCCTACCCTCAGGCCAGCAAGACCCAAGGCCCAGGTATAGCACAGTTCTCGCTCTTGCGCTCGGCGGCGGCGTGGTCACCGTTTGAGACCTTCCGGTGAGCAAAGTCAATGGGGAAGGCGACAGAGAAGGTCACAAGTCAAGGATATATATATTTATAAATACTGACTCCCTAGCAAAGCTGACTAAGGTCACTTATCCTCCTCTCGCACCTGTTACAGGATAAGAACTTACCTCGCAGAAGAAGGACTTACCATGTCTCCTCTAGAACAAAAACTCACTGTTTCCTCGTAATTGGACTAAAGTCGCTCATCCTCCTCTCGCACCTGTTACAGGATAAGAACTTACCTT
>JANHFO010388455.1:0-15284 GCA_032468095.1 Pareas carinatus
CCGATCTGGCGACTCTAACTTTATGCAAAGACCCAGCTCTCTGGAAAAGGCTATAAAGCTGGGGAAGGAGAAGGAAAGAAAAGGAGGGAACGACCAGCAAAAGATGGATAGATTCAGTTACTTTGGCAGGTGGTGCATCATTGGGAGATTTGAAAGAACAGCTTAGGAACAGATCATCATGGACAAAATCTGTGTTTGCTGGGAGGTGAAAACAACTTGATGGCATCTCATCGATCAATCAATCAAAAACTTCTATTTGGTTAACAGAAAAAAATCAACATATTTCAGGAAACTAAATTTCCATAAAGCTGAATTCCATTGGAAAAATCTCCAAAGGCGTGTCAGATTCAAATGGATGCTGTCATCAGAAAACTCAAGAGTTTCCATCCTTTTAGTAAGAATAAGACTATCTGGATCCTTGCAAGACAATGAGTTAAGTATTTAAAATACTCATAATCACAATAAAGATCACAGAAGAGAAGTGTAGCGTAAAGCCAAAATCCACTCACATGAAATGGTCTAAATCCCTACCTATTGTGAGAGTTCTCTAGTTTCAGTTTTAGAAGGCGAAAAGTTTCCATCTTTACCAAAATAATTCAAATATTCTATCTGAAAACTGCCCAAAGTTCTATCTCAATGCATGCAAATATTTTCGACTTTACCAACTGGATAATTAATTTTTTTTAAAAAAATTGCTTGCTTCTCATCTTTGAAAAAGTCTTCCTATCAGACTAACATTTGGTAAGAAATAGTTCATACATTTGAAGGTTTATTCTTAGACATATGAACTAGTACAGAGATGACAATAATATCAAACCACATTTTCTGCCTATGTTTTTTTCCTTCCATGCAGTAACTAAGTTGCCTGATCATTGACTGTATGAGTTGGAAAGGTCATCTATCTTCTACTTAGTGCAATATTGACCAACTTATTAGACTGACATATGGCCATCTACCTTGTTTAAAACCTCCAGCAAGGTTTCCACCATTCTTCCATTGAATCTTTATCTGCATTACTATTCTGCTTTCTTTTCCCTAATTCATCCCTGCATATTTTAATTCCACATAAATCAAGATATTTTATTCACCTAAATGATGAATGTTATGTACTTTAAGACTTTGAATGTATCTTATGCTTATATACACAATTGATTATGCCTATATATGCCTATATATACAAATGATCGTGATTATGCCTATTTATATATTCAAACTGTCTATGAATGTATCTTGATTGTATTCTTGTTGTGTATGTATGTAGGTATTGAGCATGATCACTGAAGACAAATTCCTTGTGTGTCCTGACACACATGGCCAAATAAATACTGATTCTGATACAGTGAGTTGTTCCTCATGAAAGTTTATGGTTTTATAAAAACCAGTCCTAAAAGTTGTTATTTCTGATCTGTGCTGTTCTGGGCAAACTGTTCCACTGTTTAATAAGTCTTATAATTTCCTTATGTCAGTCTTGTTTTGCATTTCTTGTAATTTTAAGAATTCTTGAAAGCACTAATTCTTTTCAAATGAAAAGCTACTGAAACTTAAAAACTCAGATATGATTCCAGAAAAGTGTTTCTGAGCACAAGTTCTCTGAAGCACTATAACTCTAATTATATGACAAACCATCTATTTATAATTAAACAGCAGAGATGGTAGAGAATGACTACTGTATATAGGACCAGATTCATTTAATAGGGGATTCACGTACCTGGTGAGACAAGGTGCTGATTGGCAGAGTAGTCCCATAAATACCAGGAACATATTCTTTTATTTCCTTCAAATTGGCGTGTTTTTCAGCCCTGCTTTTATCACCCAGCCTATATGTAGAGGAGAATTAGGAAAGACACAAAATATGTATATCAGGATGAGCAAGAATTGAAAACAACGATTGTTAATATAGGAACAAAGGACAAAGCTCTGCCAAATTATATTTTACAAGGTTTAGCGTGCCAAAGTTAAATTCAAAAAACACTCTGGAGTAGTGAGAGGATGTAGGGAAATTATGGACAGGAATGAGAGGCTACAAAGCAGTTGTTAAAGACCAGAGAGGAAAAAGGGAAAATGGAAGGATTTTTTTTTTCTAAAACCAAGATGTTTCTTAACATTAGCCCTCTGAAAGGGCTAAATATGTTATATTTTTTTCAGAAAACACACAAAACACTGGCAGGTTCTGTGCTTCAGCATAGCTGAGGAGAAAGTCAGGTTTCAAGAAGTAAAGGGGCATTTGTAAAGGGTTATCAAAAACTGGAAGTTATTTTTGGGAGCGAAAGAAGCAGAACACTTCGTGTTTGTTCTTAAAGGCAATCATGTATGAAATCATGTAAAGGCAATCAAGTAGTGAAATGGATGAGCACTTAAGATTGTAAGCAATTTAAATACTGGCAAATCAAGCAAAATTATAATCTTAAAAATGATACCAAAATTATACCGTGTTTCCCCAAAAATAAGACACTGTCTTATATTAATTTTTGCACCCAAAGATGCGCTAGGTCTTATTTTCAGGGGATGTCTTATTTTTCCACCGAGGCCACCCAGAACCGGAAGTCTAAGGTCTTATTTTCGGGGGATGCTTTATATTTCAACGAGAGGCAGAACTGTAAGTAGGTCTTATTTTCGGAGGTTGTCTTACTTTCGGGGAAACAGGGTAGTACACCTATATCTGTAGCTATTTTTAAAATATAAAGTATGAAACGATGATAGAGTGGGACTAAAATAGACTTGCTCACCCAAATACTTTTTCCACAAATCTAAAATATTTTACATGCAATGCCCACGTTTAAAAACCTGAAAATGGGCACAGACATCACAGTCTGGGGCAGGTGAGATTGTGGTTGATTGCATTATGCTTTGGAAGCACGTGGTCCTTAGACACACAACAGTGACAAGGTGTCATTTCCCTTGTCAAGGCAGTGGTTGCACTCCCCTTTCAAGCAACTTCCACACACGTTGCCCTCTTCCAAGTCAGGGTTGCCAGCACCAACCATGATTCATGCTGGCAACCAAGATTTCATGCTCAAATAAATCCAGATTCTACACAAAAATAACAAGATAACCAAGAAATCACTAACTTGCTCTAAACTAACTTGCTGAAACTCAAAGTTTCATCCTCTAATACAGAGGTTTTCGACCTGGGGTCCATGGACCCCTTGGGGTCTCTGACAAGTTGCCAGGGGGTCTGCAGACAGGTCAAGAACAATTTGGAGGAAATATGCATGAATTGTGATTAGTAATTAGTTGAATTTGTAGGAATGGGGGTCCTCCATGTAGCAACCACACGTTCTGGGGTCCGCTGCTTGGAAAAGGTTGAAAGCCTCTGCTCTAATAAATCTAGATCCTGAACAAAGAACCCAGACAACAAAAATAACCCACACATTTTTTTTGTTATCTGGCTTTTTATGAAATTTGTACTTATTTACTCAGGTACAAATAAAACCCAGATTCGGCACAAACACCACCACCCCCAATATAAAAAACACAATCACTCAGTTTTAAACTACATTATTTTTACCTACTTAATAACATAGAAAAACATTAAATTTTAAAATAACAACAAAAACCTAGAAAGAGCAAGCGCAAGCCAAGGGCTACCCGACCTGGCCATGAGGCAGGCAAGGAGCGCCTCTAGCCCGGGAGCGCGGATCACTCGACGGGCGCTTTTTTAGGGGGAAGTCGGGGATCGCCACCCGGCCTGCCGCCTGTGCTCCCTACCCGGGGAAGTTTGTGAAACTTCGCTGCGTCTCTTTCCTAGGAGGAGAAGCGGACGAACACCGCCCGCTCGCTGTGTACATGCTGGGGCAGGACGCGGCGGAGCGAAATTTGGGCTTAGCGCCTTGCGCCTCCGCCTCGGCCTTCGGGGTGCGTTGCGGGCCGCTACTCGCCATGGAAAGAGCCCCGCTGCTGCCTGCCAGGAGCCCTCGGGTTTCCCAAGGGCGAGGCGTCCGCCTCTTTCCTTCTCCGGGCGTCGCTTTTCCCCGCGCCCCCTCGAGTCCTTCTTGGCCGCTCGCTCCCTTCCTTCCTAGTCCTGGCGGGGAGCATCCGGTGGTCTCTCTCCGTAGGAGAGCGCAACGAAAAAGGGTAGTCTGTCGGATCGAAGCAGCCCTTGCGCTGGGTTGTGTGAAAACTCTCCCCTCGCTCGGTTAGCTGGGTCATAATGAAGGAGGCACGTGTAGTGGTCCTGACGCGGGTGTGGGGATTGTGCGGTGAGAGATCTGACTCATGGCGAGGTCTCTACAGAGGTTGTGGGTGCCCCAACACTGGAGATTTTAAAGAAGAGATTGGACAACCATTTGAGCAGGGGGTTGGACTAGAAGACCTCCAAGGTCCCTTCCAACTCTTGTTATTTTATTCAGAGGCCTACACATCTTCGGGGAGCCTGTCTGCATTTGGCGGGGGAGACTGTACAGCTTGTTTAAAATCTGTCCCATCATCTTTTTTGGTGGGGAGGGATGGGGAGGAGAGGTTAACCTTTCCTGCTTTTTCCTACAACAGATTTACTCCTGCTACTCTTGCAAAACTGGTATCGATATGCCTGGTTTATCACACACTCCCCCCCCAAATCTCTCCTCCCAATCCTCTTTTTTAAAAATCAAAATGAAGAGTTTGCAGAATATTTTATGAACCTGCGATTGAGCATAGGTGACTTTTTAAAATTCTTACTTTTGAGAGAGTATGTCACAGTTGGAAAACAGGCTTTAAATATTGTGTGCTCTATTCTGTTGTTAGATGTTTGGGGACTACCCCATAAATGGTTGTATTGTGGTAATACAAAAAGACGCTTAGGAACAATTTGGGAATTGTTGTCGAATACTCCTAATCAGGGCTGGATTTAGATGAAAAGAGGCCCTAAGCTATTCCACTTATGAGGCCCTTTCATCTCCCGTTTTTAAGTTTGTAAATTCCTAGAGAGATAATAAAATACATAATTGAGGCTCTAGGCTGAAGCCTAGTTAGCCTATAGGAAAATCCGGCTCTGCTGCTAATAATATTTTTTCCCTTCCTAAGTGGAAAATCTCTTGACAGAAATTTGTAAGGCTCAAGAGGTTGAACCAGACAGTAAAAATCCAAAATGACAAGCTGTAACAGAGAATTGTGAATCAGTGTGAAAGAATTTTTTTCTTTAATAAAGTTTCATTTTTTAAAAAATTTTTGACATTGCCTCTGATGAAGCTTATTTTTCAGTTTCTTTATTTTATATTCTAGTAGATAGTATTTCAGTAACACTATATGTGTCAGTAGCTTGTTAGTCAGGAATGGGATAATATTTCTATTTAATCGGAAGCCACATCTATTATCACTTCCTGTTCTTCTATCTACTTAAAATTAACCAAAGGGAACCTTGCTCAATTATTTTTCCAGGTCTAGAAATTACTATGATTGCCTTCCTGTGAAAATAACTTAAGAAATGCTGCAGAATTCATGCAAGAACTTGTGTATAATTGTTCAAAGTTATTGCAATACTGAATGAGTGACATTTATGATTGGTCCTCAAAATTCCAAATGTTGCAGCACCCTCCCCCACAGGCGTGTGATTATGATTCTGTTGCTTGGCAACCACTTCACACTTAAGATGATTGCAGTGGCCATTTCACTTGCCTCTCATTTTTTTGTTGCTCCCGCCCATTTAATTGTATAGTTTTTAAAGGGAATTGACCTCTCTAAACAGAACTGCAGGATGACAACCTAGGAATACAATAAACTAAGGATGAATGTGGTGCTTCTCCCTTATTGCCAGACTACGTTTGAATGTGATCTCAAATCTGTGCCCAGTTAGTAGCAATAGTATTTAGACTTATATAGAATAAAGTTGAATAATAGAATAGAATAAAAAACTTTGTTGTCACTTTGAATGTACACTAATCAGCATATATTAAAATGAAATTACATTGCATTCAGCTCTCAAGAGGCAACCCCCCCCATATATTCTACCTAAAACACGATAAAATTATACAGAGGCCCACGTACACACAGGTTTATGACACAAAGAAACATCACAATCTAGTTTTAATGTATACATATGCATGGCAAAAAAAAGTCCTGCAAATTTGCAAGGTGGATGGCATAAGGAACAAAGCTGTTGCAGAATCTGGTAGTCCTGCTAGGAGTCCTCCTAAACCACCTCCCAGAGGGGAATAACAGAAACAGTCCATAAAATGGGTGTTTGGGGTCTCTGACAATGCTTTGAGCTCTAACCACGTAGCGCTTATAAGCAATATCCTGAACAACAGGAAGCGAGCTACCTATAATCCGCTTCACAGGGCTTTACAGCCCTCTCTAAGCAGTTTACAGCATCATCATATTGCCCCCAACAATCTGGGCCCTCATTTTACCAACCTAGGAAGGCTGAGTCAACCTTAAACTGGTGAGGATTGAACCCCTGGCAGTGGCAGAATTAGCCTGCAATACTGCATTCTAACCACTGCGCCACCACAGCTCTTCACCTTTTAAAGTCACCTTTTCTCTTCTTCCGGAAGCACTCTCAACATCTTTTCTACTGCTTCATCTCCTGTGGGCATTTGGTAAACCAGTGAGCTACCTGGAATCAATTAACAGGGAAGGAACACTTGGTAGTAATTGCATTAAGCAGCCAAGTTATATAGCAAGTTAGAGGATGAAGGGTATTGCTGTTAGGTTTGCATAAAAAATTCTAAGAGGCCATAGGAAACCATCTAGTTTCAGAAAACACCTGTGCTGAACCATCCTTATCAAGTTATTTGTGCTGTGGGTGGGCAATTTCATGTGCCCTAAGAAGTAATCTGACCTCCACAAAAGATATTTAGAAATGTCCCCCACAATCAGCTCACTATACACCTGTTCTCAGATAGAAGTGATTATATGCATAGTTACCAATGGAGACTCTAAATTCCCCATTTCTGCTTCAACTGGCCCTGAGGGCACGGCAATTTAAATTGCTCAATGCAGGAAAATTTAAGAGTTTAATTCTGAACCATTGCTATTAATAGGAGCCTAAGCTGGGTAGCGGAAGCCACCAGCATCCAGAGGGCTCCCAAAGCTTGTAGGCTGAGGCCTACTTCCCACCATCCAGCCCAAGGGATTTGCAGGATTCCGCTCTTCAGGGGGCTCTAGGGCCCAGCAGCATCCCATTTGCCTTTCTGCCTGATGGAGAGGTGCCCAGCAGATGAAATGCAATGCAACATAAGGCTCAGTTTTCTTATGGAGCTATCCTGGCAACCTCGTGCTATTCTGAAAGCAGGTAGTATGAGCCCATTTTTTTAAGGAGGCTCCACAAACAAATGGAGCTCCTTAAAAAGCAGACCCTTCAAAGCTTCTGCTGGTTGAATGAGAAATAGGTCAAGAACCAGAGGCTGTAACAGCCCTGCAGGCATGGGTACCTTTTGCTGCCCGACTTCAGACTGCCTTGGATAGCTTGATGGTTGGGTTAGGAGCAGGCCAAAGACCTGTGGGGACCTGGCGCGATGGATAGGGGAGCCCACTGTGGTATCCCTGGGGCTAAGTGATAAGGGTGAACAGCCACAGGGACATTGCTACGGCTGTAACTTTGAAACGGGTCATAACATCAAATGGCTATTAAGTGACCAGTCATATCTTGAGAACTACCAGTAGTCATATTGGGAATTGTGAAAAGAAGACAAACATTGACATTGAAAAAAGGCTTGGAAAATTACATCCCTCCACAAAATGATATCTGTGAAAATATGTCATTGCTTTCTACTGAAACTGCTGCAAATATTTTGTATTTAGAACTAGTTTGCTGAGGGGTAAGAAGTACAGCACAATGTAATGAGTGGTGAGCAAGAACGAGATGGAGAAATAAAATGCAGAATGGAAATAAAAAACCAAGGTATTGTGTGTACAGTAGGCAAATGAAACAAAAGAGGTAGGATAAAAATATAAATCCTACTTGATGTCCTTGGCTGCTTGAAAGAGTAAAGAAAATATTACTTTATTTAAAAATTCATTCCAAAAATTAAGATGGTCCTGATTATTCTGCCTGGGAGAGGAAGAGCTAGAAAAGAAAGAGCAATGTGGTGTGATAAGTACCAGGATAATAAACCCAACAGCCTCAGATGTTTTGGATTACAATCTCTGTGATCATTTGCATGCTTGCTGAAAATGAGACTATGCTTCCAAATTTGCAGAAAGCACTAGGTTGCCTACCAGGTAGAAAGGTAAACCTTTTTAAATAACATCTTTATCTGTGACTATTTTTAAAATGCAATTTATGAAATGGTGGTAGATTGGGATTAAATATACTTTCTCACCACAATACTTTTTATAGTCTCATTTATGTCTGTCTATGCAGACATTTACAATATTTTACATGTATGCCACATGTGTGCATTCCTATTGTCTGTAGGGGATTAGTGGCAATTTTGAGGTACCCAGGAGCCCCAAATTTTATTTTAAGATGAGCATCTCACTTCTCAGAAATAAGCACAATTTTGTTAAGCAGAGCTTACTCTGACTTTAGATTTTGAGGTCTAAAGGCCCATCCCCATAAAGACAGATCCTCATGACATTACAGGAAAGCAACTCATATTCATCCTAGATATTACGGTTGTGATATTCCCTCTTCTCCAATACAGGTGACACTTCACTGATAATTTAAGTCCTCAGTGATGCTTTATTTACATCTGGCCATCTGTAGTTGGCTGTTTTAGGCAGCTATGGATTAACACCCCTCCCTACTGCACCCTACCTAACAAGTTGAGTCCAGAAGAAATGGTATTGGCTTTGAGGAAGAGTCCTAAAAAAGGTTCGATCCAATGATATGCGCAATTTAGCTTTTAATATTCCCTAAAGTAACAGCGAATTCAGTAGCTGGTCAATGACATATTGCCATCAAACACAATTACAGTTAGTTTTAATACATTACTTTTAAAAGCCTTCATCGCCATATTTAAAACTTACACAATAGTGTTACCAGAACATGGGTCATCCTTAGCACAAAATCTATTGAAGAGTGGTTTGTTGTTGTTGTTTGAGATGAATAGGATGGACTGAAGTCAGGTGCCATAAGTAGTACACATTCCATGTTCTTCTTCTGAGTTTTTTAAATCTGTGGTCCAGTTGATATTATTACCGACAGGTTTACCACTTTAAGGAACAAATACAATAGTTTCTTTTGGTGGATAAAGTGGTTTATGCCTTGTGCTCCAACCAAACTCTAAGAAATTAATATGTGGCCAAAAACTAGACATCTAATCAACTAAATCTAACTGTATGTAATTTTGTTACAAAAACACAAAACCTAAACTTAACAGATGTTAATAAACTTTGAAACTAATTTGGTAACCTAGAACCTTGGGGAAAAAAGGACAAAAAAGGAACAGAATTGAGAAGCACTGAAAAATCAATACTTCATCAGTCTAGTTCAAATAAGTGAGTGTGAGTCTGGAAACTCACAAAGTAGCACCTTTGCATTTTATAGTGTTAATATGTCATCAATCACCAGGACATTATGACTCAAATGACAAAATGTAGATGCAGTCTGAGCAAAGCAAAATTAAGTGAAATCAGTAGTTTTTGTGACTTGAACACTATGCTGTTATTACTGTATGCTTATCAGTTATAGTCAATTTTAACTACATGTAATATTTAGACAGTAATATTTAGTGCTGTAGCTGTAAAATGCCAAATCTTGCATTATTAGGAAAATAATACATGCTAATTTTGAGAGAAGGCTGTGGTTCTATTTCACTAACACGAGAAAATCAAAGAACTCCTTAGATAGGAGTACATGCAAGAGTTCTCTTTAGCCAAAATGGAATAAAATCCCTCACCTTGTGGAAATAAGGTTATCTAACAACAAGAAAACAAAATCTCTGCATAGACGCCATCTAGGAACTCTACAAATCTTGGATGTTGATCATGGCCACGGTCGATGCCGTGGCATCTCACTTGTGGAGTGCCACAGGGGTCGGTCCTCTCGCCCCTCCTGTTCAACATTTATATGAAGCCGCTGGGTGAGATCATCCATGGTTTTGGGGTGGAGTACCATCAGTACGCTGATGATACTCAGCTGTACATCTCCACTCCAGACTACCCCAACGATGCCGTTGAGGTGATGTCCCAGTGCCTTGAGGCTGTGCGGATCTGGATGGGGTGCGACAGACTCAAGCTCAATCCCTCCAAGACCGAGTGACTGTGGCTGCCGGCGCCACGATATAGCCAGCTTATTCCATCGCTGGCTATTGGGGCCGAGTCCCTGTCCCCCACGGAAAGGGTCCACAACTTGGGTGTCCTCCTGGATGCACGGCTGTCTCTGGTAGATCATATTGCAGTCGTCACCAGGGGCGCTTTTTACCAGGTTCGCCTACTCCACTAGTTGTGCCCTTTTCTAGATCGTGACGCCATCCGGACAGTCACTCAAGCACTCATCACGGCCCGTCTGGACTACTGTAACGCTGTCTACATGGGGCTCCCCTTGGGGTGCATCCGGAAGCTCCAGTTGGTACAGAATACGGCCACGCGGGGAGTTATGGGGGCCAGTGGTAGGGCCCATGTGGCCCTCCTCCTGACCCAGCTATCTACTGGACCGCATTCTGCCAGCAAATACCTCCCACCGACCCGTTCGTTCCCACAGAGAGGGCCTCCTCAGGGTGCGGTCGGCCAAACAATGTCGGCTGGCGACCCTCAGAGGAAGAGCCTTCTCTGTGGCGGCTCCCACCCTCTGGAATGACCTCCCACCAGAGATTCGTCTTATTTCAGACCTCCGTGCCTTCTGTCGAGCCATTAAAACATACCTATTTGCCCAGGCCGGGCTGGCCTAACCGCACATTCCCTTTGCCCTCAAGCTATTATTAATTTTAAATTTATAATCCTATTTTAATTTAAATTTGTTTTAAATTGGTTTTTAATCTTCGATTTTAAATTCAGCCATCATGTGTATATTTTTTAGGAATTTTACTTGTGTTGTTTCTGTATGTGTTTTTATTCTGGCTGTACACTGCCCTGGGTTCCTTCGGGGAGAAGGACGATATAAAATTTTTGAAAAATAAATAAATAAAATAAAGTCAGTGAGAAAACCCAATTCACTTAACCACTATGTTGCTAACTTAACAACTGCCATGGTTCACTTAACAACTATGGCAAGACAGCTCGTAAAATGAGGCAAAACTCACTTGACAACTGTCTTTTGGGGCTCAGGAAGGATACATTTACTAATGAAATCCATGGTTGGATTTCAGACAGCTGTGTTGAATTTTTTGGGTGGACATAACTTTTATACAGTTTTCTTACCAATACAAATGATTAATCTTACAGTTAAAATGACAATACATTGATTGATCTTACTTCAAAGATAGAAATTATTTACAATCTTGTCAGGTTTTAGTGCTTGTTCTCTCCATGAGCAGGAAGCCTCCCCCGACCTGCCAGTGCTTCAGAATATATGGTCTGACCCCTTCATTATTTGATCAAATCTGTGGAGTTTTGAAATGTGTGTTCCTGTCCATTTGGCAGATGACAAATTGGCAAAACACAGGTAAACAGGTCCTTTTTATTGGGGAAATTCTGTTCTGTTGTCATCTTCTCTGATATGGGTCAGTGGTTAGATGTGTCCTAATTGATCTTAATAGCCTTAATAGCCTTCAAAGGGGGGTAATGTATATTGTTCTGTTGTAAGGAATTCCTTCTTGCAAACAGCAGAGTCCCTGGGATGAAGTGTTCTTGTGTGTGTAATGGACTTAGTTGCCCTTATCTGGTTTCCCTTTCTTGCTAATTGTACAGACCATAGCACCTCGGGTCTGAGATTCCAGCATAATATCAGACAGCTGTTTCCCTTTGCGAAGCCTTGTTTCCTTGCCTCTTGAGCTGTTATGGTTCATATTATGTGTATTTTATACAAGTATGGGCATCGCAATCTTCTGACAATACATACCAGTTACCAAGCTGCCAAATTTTGATCACTTGACATTGGGGATGCTGCAATGGTTGTAAGTGTGAAGACTGCTAATAAGTCTCTTTTTTCATTGCAAATTGGGAACTACCTGTCCTTCATTTCCACCAAGCCTACCGAAGGCTTTCACTGTCTTTATCACTGATCTTTTCATTTCAAGAACAGCAAAAGCTAAACCAACTGCAATTTTAAACTGCTTCCTGATGGTTATGAGACTGGTGGTATGGAAGTGTTCTCAGCTCTGTAAAGACAAAGGCAATGATAACTTTTAAAAACAAACAACATACAGACTTCAAAAGACCCTTTGATCTCTTGAATCATAATGCAACAGCCATTTTTCCATTGTTTTTGAGAGGGAAACAACCAGAAACAAATATAAATGTTAGAATGATTGATTCCGAATACGGTGATGCAACTGAGAAGAAAAAAGACTGGGAAGACATGGAATTGTGTTGCATGGCTGTGGATAAGATTTGTGAAGATGGTTGCACAAAAGGGGACACTGTCTATTTCTATATGCAGAATATGCTTTGCGTAGGAATATTTAACCTTGAGCGTAACATTCATAGGGAATGCTAGACACAATACTGCATTCTCAGTTCTAGGCATTTTTGGAAGGGGCCTAAGAGGTGTAAATGAAAAAAAAAGTGTATCACATTGTTAGAATTAAAATTAGAATTTATTCACCAAGTGTGTCTGGATACACAAGGACATTTGTCTCCAGTGCACATGCTCTATATTTACAGGCAGTTGTGTATTGGTCATAGCTTCTGTCAATTACTGAGCCACTGTGAGTAGATGGGCCATTAACGGCCCCAGCCTTCCAGCCTTCCTGTCTCTTGAGTAGTTTCCTTGGATGTCATTGGTTGATGCCTAGGGGCTTAACAGTATAAATCTAGCTGTGCAGCAATCCTTGCTGCTTCTGTTCCTGTTCAGACTTGCAATAAGCCTGTTCCTGTTTTCAACCTACAACCAAACCAAGTACACAATACAGGCTATAATTGACAAACAGTGATTACAATCATAAGATACATTCCTAATTATATTGCAGAACAAACAAACATGCTGCTTATGAATATACATCCAACATCAGGTCACAAGTATAAAAGGTGGGTCGTGACATTGAAATGCATATTTGGTAATATTTTTGTCATCACAATTGTACTGGCACATCTGCTCATAGCATCTTGGTTCTCTGTGTAGCAAAACACATAATATATAAATTCAATAGTGGACTTTGTAGATAACAACAGAGTAACCACATGGTAGTTTTCTGTTTCTTGCCTAGAAAAAACTGATGGAAAATGGTGCCTTCCCCCTATTTTTGGTCAGAGAAAGCTAAATAGTTAAAAAGCTATAGCAGCCTTGTACATACATCATTTTATTGTGTGGCTTCCTTAGTGGTAGCCCATAGACCACCACAGTGAGATGGTAGTGGGTGTTTCCAGAAGTCCCAAGGGGCTTAAATAATATCATGTTAATAACAATATACAGCTTGTCCCACACGTAAAACCACAATTGAGTCCAAAATTTCAATTGCTAAGCAAGACAGTTGTTAAGTGAGTTTTGTCTCATTTTTATGATCTTTTTTGTTACGATTTTAAGTGAATCACTGCACTTGTTAAGTTAGAAACATGGTTGTTAAGTGAATTCGGTTTCCCCATTGACTTTGCTTGTCAAGGTGGTCACATGATCCCAGAACCCTGCAACTGTCATAAACATGAACAAGTTGCCAAGTGTCTAAATTTTGGTCATGTGACCATGGGGATGGTGCAATGGTCATAACTGTGAAAGATACAAGTGCCATTGTATTTTTGAAAGGTCACTAATTGAATGGTTGTAAGTTGAGAACTACCTGGTGGTGCTGTTATGGACCAATTCACTGTTACATTATTACTTAAAACAGGACTTCATTCAAAACAAGAATATGACATTTTATCTATTTTAATAGTGATGCTTCAGAGGATGTTATTGCGATTTGGTGCTTGACACATGGGAGTCTAAACATGAATCTGCAACTTTCAACTGGCATATACAAAAGAATTTGTGCTCAACACAGCTTCAGAGGACATCATGGTCTGCATACAGAGAATGGAAGGATTACTCTGCTAAGTCATAACCTGTGTCTTAGCAGTCACAGTGGTGAATGTAAATATTTTCACGTTTAAGATGTAAACTCTGAGTACAATTGGTGGGGATGAAGTGATTAAGTTGTTGAAGTACAATAAACCTCAACTTTTGACGGGTCACTTAAGTTATAAGGTACATATGACCCGATTTCAAAGTTACAGCCACTGCAGTTCCCCAGGTTTTGTTCACCCTTATGACTGACCACAAGGATGCTGCAAAAGCCACCATTGCTTATACCTTCCCTCATCCGGTTAGATCCCAGCAGACCTTGAGCACTGAGGCACACAAGGGAGCCTGAAGAAGCTACTGGCGCACAGAGGGCAGTTAAGCCTGTAGGCCTCGGCTTCCTTTCCATCCAGCTACTTGAAGGTCACCGAAGGCCTGCATCTGCCTCTGGTATTACCTCAGGCCTTGACCTGCGCTCAGACCAGTCATTCGGTCCCTCAAGGGAGCTTAAAGCTGGTCAGCAGAAGCAACCAGCACATGGAAGATAAACTTAAAACCTTAGGCTGAAGCTTACTTCTCATTTTCCTAAGGTCACCTTCTACCCCTTGAAATTCCCCCAGGCCTCCCAAGATAGCCATTCAGCCATGCTAAGGAGCCTAAAGAAACATCCAGCACTGATAAATAGTGGGTTGAGGCTTCATTGTTAAAAACAGCACAGCTTTATTTGCAAGTATTAAATAGAACACACACGAAGACAAAAAGCGACTTCGCAGAGCCGCGGGCTTGACTTTATACTCTTTGACAGCTAACAGATGTGACCAATAAGACGCTGGGAAGTTTCTGCCTGGGATTCCTGTGTCTTTTAACCTCACCCCCCTGCAGAATTGCAGCATTGCATAAGAACTTATGTGTACTGGGTGCTTGTGTTGCATTCAATTAGTGTGAATACACAACAGCACTTAGAGGGCAGTTACAAGTGATTTCATTTATTTGTGGAGGTGGTGAAGTGTCTATGAAGATTCCCAATCATCCAGGTCATGCTTGTCCCAAAGGTGCTTTTCCAAAAGGCATATGGATTTTCTTGGGTTTTTTTTTTCTTGAAATCATTTTGTTTTGTTAGAAGAAAAATTCAGCCCAGATCCAAGCTGAGAGACAGATGCTGAAGAAATGAATTAGAAGCAGCTGCTCCCTTTTATTCAGTTAACCAGAGGCAAACAGTGGCAGAATGGTTCTGGGGTAGCTGACAAATTTAGTTCAGCAGGTACATGGATTTTTATACTTTTCTGGTACATTTCACAAGCTGTTAGTTTACATTTCTTTGCCTTTTATT
>JANHFO010392573.1:0-15255 GCA_032468095.1 Pareas carinatus
TGATAATTGAAAATTCTACATATTGTAAGCTATAATTTTGTTTATTGTTGACCAATAAAAACTTTTTCTATACAAAAAAAGAACTTTTCAGAAGCCACCAACAGTCTACTACAACTACATGGAATCAGCGCAATACACAAGTCAACTAAAGCCCTTCAAAATATCCCGAGCAAACCAAAAGACTCAGCAGCCCCAGAATTAAAAACAGGCATGATATACAACCTACAGTGTTAATTACTGCAACAGCCACTATGTAGGACAAACAAGCAGAAGACTGGAAGAACGGATCCATTCACATCATCTAGCAGTCGGAAGACATGATGGAAACTCTTTAATTTCACAACATATGAACAGACTTGAGAAACTGTGACCATTCTAGATCAAGTCAAGTTCAAAAACACTAGAGAGTGTGACAAATTATCACACTCAGTGTGACAAATTATCCATCAATAGACCGATCAACATAAACAATACCAATATATTGTGAAAAAGAGATTATACATCAATAGACAGATTAACATAAACAATATCAATATATTGTGAAAAAGAGAAAACCAACAAGCCAAAAAGAGATCAAAAAGACGCAAACACCTCCCCACCAGCAATCAGCACCCAGCAAGCATAATGTTGCTCCAAGATTAACATTAGACCAACAATCAGGTAAACAATATCCCAATCCAAGAACTGCCAAACAAGCCAACAGTAAACAGCCCAACAAAAGAACCTCTAAGACCATCTCCACAGGGCAAGCCATTGGAATATAAACTGAGCGCAAACTTCATTCCTTACCATCACTGATGATATTGCCTAATTCGGGTAATGAAACATCTGCAAGAAAGCAACTAAGCTCAGAGAGCATCAAAGACGACTCACTGGAATCCTGAGCTACAAATATTCTCCTTTATTGATTCACCTAGAATCAATTTTGCTCTGTAGATTTCAACCAGTGTGTGTATTGCCAAACAAAATCATCCCATTCAAGATGTCATCCACACATCCCTGATTAAGGGAAACCTCACATTGATTCAGTGTTCAGACTTTGAGAAACAAGGATTCAGGTAAAAGAATGGTTTCAGATCCAGACCACCAATGAGAAGATGAATAGTTCTAAATTGCCTGAAAAACAGATTGAAAACTTGAAACTACCAAGTAAACAAAGAAATCTTTAAATTACAAACTTGACTAATTGTATTTACCTACTCCAAATGGCAGAAATGCTTCTCGAAACCTAAAATTCCCATCTTTGTCCAAAAAATGATTTGGGTTGAATTCTTCAGGTGTCTCCCATTCTTCAGGATCTAGAAGAACAGACCGTAGATCTGGGAGAATCATCGACCCCTGAAAGGGGAAAAACAGGCCAAAACAGGGCTGTTTCTAGCAGGAGTAAGTCAAAGTAATTGACTACATTTGTGGAAAACATTTCTTGAAACACATTTTTACCTACCGCTATGGACTTCCTCCCTTCTCCAAGCTCCATTGTAAGGCAATAACTGATCTGAAGTTTGGCTTCTCCCTTCCTCCCATCCTCCCTTCCTCTATGAAAAGAAGCGGGAAGGTTCATTTTCCTTTATTAGTTCAACTTGCCCCTGGGAGTATTAGAGCACAGTAATGCGTGACATCTCCTCTCAAATTAGGTGACTTGGCTCCGTCCTAGATTACATAGTCTAAAAACATCTTTGAGGAAAGTACAGGCGAACAACTCCTGAGGATGTTGCCAAGAAAACTTCATGGGCCTGTCCATGTAGTCATCAAGTGCTGAAAATGGAAAGACAATTCCAAGAAAACCATAGAAACTAAGACTGGGGTCCATCCTGCCATCAGAGAGACAAGGCTACGAATACTTTAATGCTTTAAAGAGGGATTAGACTGCTATTGGTGGGAAATACACATTTTAAACAAGTAAGTTTTTAAAACATGACTGAAATTATTTCATGAAACTCATTTTGTTCCTTTGTTTCTACATTAGTACAATATTTCTGCCATCATATATCCCCAACAAGTTCCCCCTAATTATGTGAAAGACCTAAGTATTTATAAAAGGAGGACTGTAGTGGAATCTGGACAAAGTGACCAAAAAGCAAAATACCCCATAACAAGGAGAAAACATGACAATACAGGATAGCCAAGGAAGAAATATAGCCATTGAGATTTCAGTTTTGATTTTTTTGTTCTACCCTATCTTTTGTGGCCTATATAGAATAATTGCAAACTTCTTAGAGTTGGGGTTTCAAAATTGTTACAGTTTATTATTTTAACAGTAGGCAAAGAAAAGTGTATTTATGTTGGGCAGTGTTGGGTTTCATGATCATGATCTAGACAAAAGATTTCCTGATATTTCACCAGGAACTGTGACCGGCATCTTGAAGGGCAAGTTGGTGTGCCATATGGACCATAGGCAAGTGAGCAGTGACTAATCTGGCCCCTGTCTTTATAGCCTGGTGTCCTGCCTACTGATTGGTGTTTAACCAAGTTAGTTCCTAATTGCAGATTTGTGAGCGCTGCTCCCCTATTTGTTCTCTCTTTGTGTCTGATCCTGATCGGTCCTTTTTAGAGGGTTGATTTTTGATTGGTTCTTTGGGCTGGGTTCTGGTTGGTTAGTTGAGCAGCTGAATCCTTGCAGGGTCCAGGCAAGTTTCTGATGTGCCCATTTTGAGAAGTGAACTTTTGGTTGATCCTGCTTTGTGGCACAGGCAAGTAACTTGGCTTTGTTAATCTTCAGATTTTCATCTTTCTTGTTGAAGCTGTAGAGATGCTTGTGGATTAAAATAACTTCTCTGTGCAAGCATATAGTTTGATGTTGTTGACAGCACTTGTATGTCTTTGAACTGAATTTTAGGGGTCCTTATGCCACAGTGCACATTCTGCTACTGATAATTTTTAGGCTATCCTAGACCTCAGTGCCTCTCATGTTCCTTAGCCATAGCCACAGTTGCTGGCAAAACGTCAGGAAATCGATTGTCTAAATTACGTCAGTAAATCCTGATGCCCAACATTGACCAACAGATACTGGCCATTAAAACCTACACCAGTATATCTTATTTATATTATTCTTCCTAAACTGACGTTGCACTTTTCACTGGGAGGTCCTAAACCGAGTCATCTCTGCAAGTGCTGTCCTATACTTCTCCATCTTTGTTGCAGTACTGAGGTGCAATCTGAACGTGTTTTTTCCCTACCTTTGGAATAAGGAAATTTTCCATCTTCACATTTTTTGTGTTTTGTCTGGGAAGTGCTATTAATATGCTATACTTTGCACGCATAATCTCATGAATGACAGCATTGGTATAAGGCAGCGCCTTTCGATCTTGATAGGAGATTGATCCAGTGGAACCAAAGACATCATCAATTTCTTTGTGGACTTTTTCTGGAAAGAAAGAAGGGCAATCTGTTTTGAATGATAAATCAGACTGAATAACAATCAACCATTCTTTCACAGACAACAGAACCTATTTCCCATGAGCTAGTTCATGAATAAGTACTTTAAGATTCAGGTTAAGTGTAGTGAATGTTTTCCACTCTCATCATTTTAGTTATTTATTTATTTATTATTTAGACTTATGTACCGCTTAACAGTGCTTTACGGTACTCTCTAAGCGATTTTACACAGTCAGCATATTGCTCTCCAACAATCTGGGTCCTCATTTGACCGACCTTGGAAGGATGGAAGGCTGAGTCAACCTTGAGCCAGTGGGAATCGAACTGCTGAAATTTTGATGGCTAATGGCAGATGGCAATCAGCAGAAATAGCCTGCAGTGCTGCTTTTAACCATTGCACCATCCTGTCACTTAATTTTCACAATGAAGTGAAGTCTATATTAGTGCAGGAAGTCTCCTGCTACGACCATTATTTTGCAACTGTTCAAATTTACAACAGTGCTGAAAAGAGTGACCTTTGACTGTTCTTGCACTTATGACCATTGTAGCATCTGCACGATCATTTGATCATGATTTGGGTATTTCAGCTCACACTTCCCAGCTAGTAACCAATAAGCAAACTCAATGGGGAAGCCAGTAACAGGAGGTTACAAGTTGCATTTGCATTTGCAGGATGATGGGGATGATGATGATGATGATGTCTCACTTAACTATGGTGATTTGTTTAACCATGGGAGCAAAAAAGGCCATAAAATAAGGTGCGGTCATATGATACCTCACTTAATAATTGCGCATGCTTAATAATGAATTTTCTGGTTTCTACTGTGATCATACGTTGAAGACCACCTGTACCTGAATGAGTGAAAATTGAATATTATTCTTTATTATTGAAATAAATATATACAATTAAGACAATCTCATTTTAATAATACATTTTAAAAGGTGCTGTGTTCTATTTTAATTCCATCATCATTAGTCTTTAACATGTGCTCATCATGCGCTTTTACTGTCATCATACAAATATATGCCTGACAAAATTAGAAAGTGGTCCTAAATGTGCGGCTGAACTATAAATAAATCTGAAATAGAGATTTCTGCATTTCAAATTAATTACATCTTTTAGAACCGAACTGGTTTTAACATTTGATGATGGATATTAAAAAGTATAGTTACAATCTCTGTTTTCTTTTACTCTGCTGAGCTACTGATTTTTATTATGGGTTTCAGAATCAACATAGGAAAATTGAAGAATAATTTCAGTTTATCATTTAATAGGTATCAATATGTCATAGAATTCATGTTGTTTTAAGAGTCTGAGACTAGTACTAGTACTAGTTTTTTGCCAAGATTTTTCTCACCTTGGATTTCTGGATGATTTACCAAGGTGAGCAGTGCCCATTTCAGGCTAGTGATGGTTGTGTTTGTTCCAGCAAGAAAAAAATCAAAAAGACAAGTAGCCAAATTTTCTTCATTGTAGGTAGAGTCAGGGTCATTCTTGCTCTGATGTTTAAAAAAGAAAATTAACTTAGGCTGAATACTCAGTTTGTCTTTCAGATTTTCTAGTGTTATTGGCAAAAGAAATATTCTCAACCATGCATATTCCCTGCACACTCCTATGCATATACATAGGATTATATATTTATTTATTTTACTAAAATTCCTATGTGACTTTATTCCCATAGACTTTATCAATGAAAGTAAAAATTAAAGATGGAAATTTATTTTTGCAAAAGCATCTAAAATTTGCTCAGCTCAATGAAGGTTTGAGATGAAATTTCAGAAGAACTGTTTGTTTGACTGATATTATCTTTTGATAAGTTGCCCATCAATAGTTGGTTATGTTATAGGAGCATGGGGATAAGCTTGAAGAAAGCTTGTGAGAGAATTTTTAACAGGTACATACACAACTTTGAGGAAGAACTGCAGCGTAAACAGCAATCATGCAAAAGGCATCTCAGTTCACAGAAAAAAAGGGGCATGAGAAGTATTTTATAAAGGACTCTCTCTAGTTTTCTGGAAAGTAAAAGTAGAGGAAGGGAGAAGTATTTTCAGGCCTGCAAGATTCTGTTACTGCAACCTTACAACAAAGGCAGTGTTAATATTCATGGTTTCTGCTTCTTGTCTGGACTATCTGAAGAGCTGAACACACTTAAAATTGTAGAGATGATAGTGGATTTTAGGAGGAGCCTTTCTATTCTATTACCTCTTACAATATAAGACAACACAGTATCAACAGTAGAGACCTTCAAGTTTCTGAATTCTATAATCTCCCAAGATTTGAAATGGACACTTATCATCAGAACCATCATTAAAATGGCACAACAATTAATGTTCTCCCTGCGTCAACTCAAAAAACTCAGACTTCCCAAGGAGCTGGTGATACAGTTCTACAGAGGAATGATTGAGTCTGTCATTTGTACCTCTATAACTGTCTGGTACAGACTTCAACTAATAGTTAGGATTGCAAAAAAAACAACTGGAACTAGTCTGCCTACCATTGAGGACTGTATACTGCACAAGGCAGAAAGAGGGTGGCAAAAAATATCTACAGACCCCTCACACCCTGGACATAATCTGTTTCAACTTTTTCGCTCAGGACGTTACTATGTGCCAT
This sequence comes from Pareas carinatus, assembly GCA_032468095.1. Lineage (NCBI taxonomy): Eukaryota > Metazoa > Chordata > Lepidosauria > Squamata > Pareidae > Pareas > Pareas carinatus. The sequence goes on from JANHFO010392573.1 coordinate 5,990, forward strand.
CACTCTGCTGAACACCTAATTCCCACAGCATTGTCTGATATCTAAGGATATTTACCCAGGTGATAGGGTTATATTACCATAATACTTCTCATCTTTCCTATTACTTTTTCTTGTTGGTATCTTATGATTATATTACTTTGTTGTTTAAATGCACACTGAGGGCTTATGCATCAGAGCCAAATTCCTTGTGTGTCCAATCACATTTGCCCAATAAAGAATATTCTGGTTTATTCTTCTATCTTGAACAACTGAGAGTAACATAAACATCAGTTCAATGCTGAGAAAGCAGAGAGGATAGGAAAACTCAGGATAACCATGCTTTAATGGCTGGAAGTTAGAAGTGTAAAAAATATCTAGTGTTTTCTGAACTTTGCAAATGTTTATAGAAAGTTTACTCTTAATTTCTTATATTACAAAAGAGCACTTTCTCAACTTCTAAAGAAAGGACATAAATTCAAATAATGCGTTTAACAGCTCAAAATTCTTCAAAGTCATTCCTCAAATATCCAAACTTCTGTTATCCTTTTATTACACAAACAGACATCTCAGATGCAACAGTAGGAATCCCTTCATTTAATTTTATTTATTCATGCTCAATGATCAGCAAAGTAGGTATAACTCTAGAAAAACACACAGAGGAGCAATAAAACCATTATGTTGACCTGCCAATTAAAGTGTGCACATATAAGAAGCAAAGAAAGAATAAAATAAATCAAGGCAAAAAGCAAAATAAAGATAAAATTTAGATTAAAGAATTAAAACATATCCTTGTGATATATTTTTAAGATTAGGACACTTAAGTTTTCTAATGGCAGTAGCAACCAATAATTGCTTGGCAACTCTGTTCATAATAATTGAGACCCAGTCTAAGTAGAAAATAAACACTCTCTCCACCACTGAAAGCTTGATTTCTATTAGGAAGTGGTGTCGGTATACTAGCATGTAAATTCTCATAGAATGGACAATAAAGAAAACATAATTTCTGATGACTGATTCCTTTTCTATGATGAGCAAAAATTTAGCCTCCAGGATAGAGAGATGTTCTTATTCCTTGTAGCTGGGAAAAAATTATCCCAAGTTGCCTGAGCAAAACTCTGTTGTTGTTGTTCGCATTATAATCAGACTTTTGTAATGCCTTTTGTCTTTAATTAACTAGCTTCTGTGTGTGGGTAGATGCTATGGGACTTGAATGTTCTTGTTAGTTCTGTACTCTTGGTCAAACCATGGATAGTGGGGTCTGGCAAACCATTGTTAGCTAGTGAAAGTTGTATCTGCTGCACCTGTCTTGCTGTTCATAAACTCTAGGCCATCACACTCCCCATACCTAAGCTTAAATATATATGTCAATCTTATCAACTCAGTTACATATCTTGAGTATGTTTAACAAATGCAAGATTCTACATCATTATCGCATGTATTTTAATCAAATGGATATCAAAAAAAGAGATACATGGAATACCCTTTCCATTTCAAGGAGGTAGTAATCTATGAAATCCTCTGGTTCATGCAGGGAGTAATGCTGTTTGTGCTTCTCTATTTCCTGTCTTACAAATGAAAGGATAAACTTTGCAGACTCTAACGCCGTCTGATGAGGCCCTGGAAGATATTTCATCAACCATGGGATTGCCTCAAACATCTATAAGCAAACAAACAAACAAACAAACAAATAAATAAACCCTATCTAAAGGAACTTAATAGTATAGTGGCATAATTCATATGTTATAATCACCATGATTTGGTTACACTGAGGTTATCTACTTGCTTTTTAGCCTTTTGTTCTTCATAAGTGCAAAGACTATAAAGTTTTAATATATTAAGCAGCTGACAATTCCAAACTGTTCATTCAAGCTCTCCTCTTATTGACACTCCCTAGACCAGTGACCTCCAAACTTTTGAGCATGAGGGACTGGTTTCATGGAGAATGTTTTTTCCACAGACCGGAGGAAGCATGTTTTTGCATGCTGCCTGCATTCTGCAAATGGAACTTGGCTTATTTGCGCAGTACGGTTGCTGGTATACTGCAGACCAGTGCAGGTCCATGGATTGGGGGTTGGGAACCCCTGTCCTAGACATTGGCACCCATAAGATGAACTTCCCATGAATTCTTAAAGGTTGGACAGATTCTACTCTGAGCAACTGATCAGAAAGATAGCCACCAGGTCCATAAATATATAGGAATATTGTAATTAATACAACATAGAAAGTTTGACTAGCTTTCTTATGGAGTAATTTATTTTGCGAATTCCAAGCTCTGAGTTAATTTATCTTCAAAGTATGATGAAAATCTAAAATATTAATCTAAAAGAAATATCAAGTTTGTGTGTGATGTTTGTGTGATGCAGTCAGAATTTTTCAAAATGGTAATGGCTTGATCTGGCTACTTGAGTAGGCAAGATGACTCACCAGATGAAGAAATCCTCCACTCTTGCTTTCCAGGATGCTAGCTTCTTCGAGCAACTTCTGGAAGTTTTTATCTTCAAAAGCAAACTGGTATCCAAAGCTCAAACTACAAATCACATTACAAACTGACTTGTTCAATGGCAATGAAGGATCAAAAGGCTGCCCTGAAGATCCAAAGATATTAAAAATAAATTTCTTCTATTTACAATGAAAACTTTTAGTGAGATCTCAAGAATATTGAGATCCTTTGCGAATGTATTTTTTTTATAAAAAAACAAATCAAATACAACAATTTTCACTCCAAGGAGAGAGTGAAAGACCACTTACAACACGACTTTTCAGACTAGTGTCTAGGTCCCTAAGACTACATCCAGCTAGTTATATGCTCCTGGAAAAGAAACGCAAATTTAAATGGTTTAGTTAAGAAGAAGTCATTGAGAACTTAAAACTCCTTTTCCCTTCCCAACACCTAACCTGTGGCTGAATCACACCTGCCTCCTTTTTGTGAAAATGGAAGGACACTGTTCTGCTTGAAGTTTTAGTAAGGCTGGGATATATTTCATGATTCGGTTTCTTGAACAGCATGTCATTTATGATTGCTCTCTGTTCATTGGCTTAGTTAGATACTGAAGTTATTTCATTGTGTATGCTGTCCCTCCCAGTATGGATGGGGTTAGGGCTCAATTTATTTATTATTATTTAGACTTAGGCTTATATACCACTTAACAGTGCTTTACAGCACTCTCTAAGCGGGTTTTACACAGTCAGCATATTGCCCTCAACAATCTGGGTCCTCATTTGACCAACCTTGGAAGGATGGGAGGCTGAGTCAACCTTGAGCCAGTGAGAATCGAACTGCTGAACTTGATGGCTAACGGCAGATGACAGTCAGCAGAAATAGCCTGCAGTGCTGCTTTAAACCACTTTCACCATCCTGGCTCCTATCTTGCTTTCTTTCCCAATACACCCCAGTTACCCTCTTAGCACTCTTACTACAAATATTACCTACCTTTTGTTTGTGCAAAAATTGCTGTGAGCTGCTTGGCTATATCTTCAATTTGGTGCTCTGTACTTTTTTCCCCCATTCCCAGAAACCGCAAACAAACATTAGCAATGTGTCGCTGCTGCTTCCAGGTGTGACCATTTGAAGATACAATACCTGAGCCCATCAACATTCAAAGATAAACTGTTACTAATAAAAATCAAGTTTAAAAAAAAGGTTAGATTAACCACATAGGAAAAGCCACATTTTCTGCAGATTATATTTTCCCCGTTCTTTCGGTTCTTGTGAACTCCACTGTTGTCTACAAATGAAAGAAATCTAGTCTTAAGTTATGTGATTATTAACTGATTACTAAATATTTAAGAGACCTACTAAAAGGACCTTCTTTTCGTTCAGTAATTTAAGATAAACACTTGGTTAATGCAACCATTTTAGATCACACAGTATCACATAACTTTCTAACTATGAGGAAGTTCAGAATTAAAGTAACAAAGATCCCTTCAAGAAATGGAGTTGTAAGAGAGTGTGTTGCAAAATGACCTGCAGTCACACTTTCAGCATTTTGTAACCTACTCACCAGAAGGAGCAGTGGGGCAGAGATAAAGAGTTGGCACTGCCACCTTTGCTAATCTCTTTACATAGGGATGAACATTTCTCTTGACCCATTTCCTGGTCATGTGATGGTCACCATGATGCTAAACTTTTCTACAGACGTCATGCTTTTCCCACAAATAAAACTTTTTTCTCTGAATGTTATATAGCCTCCTTCAACAGACAGATCCTCAACAGAGTTACTGACTGAGCATAGCGAAAGTAAATGCTTCTGTGAAACGGGGAAAGGATAGTGTGATGGATCTACTTTCAGTCATAGCCTCTCGCTCTACACGTAGATGTATATCCATGCAAAGAGCCAGAAAAAGAAATTGTATTCATGTTTTTGAGATGGCCTAAGAGTGGTTATTAGTTCAGGTTTGCATAGGAAAATGCTTAATAGAGAAGATGCAGGAGGGCTGATATCAAATGCTACACAATTCAGCAGATGTAACTACTGTGGGTTCCATTAGCCAAGGAGTTCCACCTGGTGGGGCCTAGAAGAGCTTTTTTCACCGTGGACCCCACCTTTTGGCCTTCAGAAACATTCAGAAGACCTGGCCTTGCCAGTTGGCATGGGGCTCCTATTGAGATGCGTCATGCTGGAAAGTGATTCGTGCAGTTAACAGAAGGCATCACTCCCACTCTGCATGAAGCCTGAGGCTTTAATTCTCAGACTGAAATTTTCATTCTAGTAATCAGAACAAAACAATTAATTTCTTCCTTTATCTCCTTTCCAAACAGAGTGCAAAACTGTAATAGTTCTCCAGATTTGATTGACTTACAAATTGCTGATTGATGTTCAGCACATTCCTTTGCCATGTAGTAGAACCAGAGCTATAGAGATGTGAGTTTGATTTTCTTTATTAAGACACCAGCTTGAATTAATGAGGATGTTAGGTTCCTTTGAGCATCTAGGGAACCTCCAAAAGATCACCCGAGTATTGTGAGTTCAATCATACACTTGAGACGAGGTTAGAGGAATCAAAGAGCACTTTATTGTATTAGCTAAGCTAGAAGTGGGTGACCAGCATACCTCTAGTGGCAGAGGAAGTGGCGCACCGAAAGAAATAGCTGCCTCAGCTTTATACACATCATGACAGGATGTGTATAAACTTGGCGTGTATTCGTTTTCTCTCAACCTGCTTATCCCTCCCTCTCATGATTCCCTTCCATATTCTATCTCTCCCTCACACTCTCTCATCCTCACACTCTCTCATCCATATTCCTTCTTTGCACTTTCCCCCCACAACTGCTTTGTTTTGCACCTGCAGAGTTCATCTCATCCTCGTTCTTGATAATGAGGTCTTTTTGCATTACACGCTTTTTGGAATAAAGTTTGTTACAGCATATTACCGCTGATGCCAAGTTAAAGTTTGCTAGAAGCTTGTTAGCACTGATACTATTGTGGGCAAAGAGATCATGTTTAGCACAAACACTATTGTTCTGACCTTTGCATCAAGAGAAATTCTTACCTAATTAAAAATGAAGTTATTTGATTCCTAAACATTTGCTTGAAGGAGACCCTTATAAGGCTTACATAGAAACAGAGAAAATTGTGCTCATCCATAGCACACACTTATTTATATAGGTAGTATAGCCACCAATTTTTCATCTCTAATAAGGCAAGATTTTTCTGTTTTTCCTGATCTGTCCCACTGAACAGAAAAGGTGGATATTCTGTTCGCTCCTGACGTAATATTCCATTTATTGCCTTGTGGCAGATTTAGTCTCAAATCTTTTTAGTCACTTGTTAATTGTGTTACATAGCTGACAACACTATATTAATCTCAACATAGAAAGGTTCTATTACTTGTTTCTTTGATGTGCTAGCCGAGAATAATATTTAGACATTCAAACTCATGTTGTGTACACAACAAATAAGTTAATAAAAATACATTAAGAGAATGCCCTAGATACAGTGATTTCAGTGCCTGGTAAATTCATAGAAATGTTGTTTCTAGAGTTTGGTAAAGAATGTTCTCAATTTAGAGACAGTTTATCCTTTTCCCTAGAATCTATACTAGTAAACCTCATCAAATATGATTCCTTTGGTAGAAAAAGCAGTATGGTTTTTTACAACTTACCTCTTCCTTTTCCAAGAGCCGTAATTAAAGCACTTGGTTTTCTATCAGAAAATTTTGACTGTTCAAAAAAACATCCTTTCACAGTTTTGAATCCAGAGATCACCACTAGGGGTTGGTTCCCCAACCACAAAGTGTATATATTTCCATACTGCTTGGTCAGCTATGAAGAGAATTGGGAGGAAAAATGTGACAATCAAATAAAGCAGATGATTTTAAGTTACTATGTCACTGCCGCCCCTTTCCTGTTCCTCAGCTCAGAGAAGTATTCTCACATTCAATCTTTCCATTGTTGGCAATTTTGTTTTCTCCCTAAGATTTTGCCATTCTATTAGAAAATAAGGCAATGTAGACTTCCAGGAACCATGGTGAATTGAAGATACTTCTGGAAGAGAGCAGAGCTGATAACTGTGGTGGAAAGAAGAGTCAGTGAATGAATCAGCTTCCTGATCTTTTCTCCAGGTTAAGGAGGACCTGGGATTGCTCATAGTGTTCTATACTGATGCTCCCTATGACAAGAACATCAAATGGTGGTCTCTGATATGAGCCAGAAGGGTCAACTTTATTTGTGTCATGGTTTGGAACCTCAAGATATTCTTATTTCTGGTAACTCTTAATGCTGATTAACACTGAATGATGAGGCATCAGTATTTGCTCCTAGATAAAAGAGGAAACAGGGACTGAAGAGATTTTAGGTTAAAATCTTTTAAAAGATAATAAGCTACTGAAATTATTTATACCTGTCTTGATGGAGGGGAGTTTTATTTATTTATTTATTTATTTATTTCACCTACCTTTTCTTTCTTCCTTCCTTCCTTCTTTTTCTTTGCAATTTATTTTGTCTTTTTCTTAATTTGGTTATGCTTTTTATCTTTGTATTTTTAATCTTTAATAACATTATTGTTTTTTTTAAAAAGGCAATCTTTATATGACACTTAATATGTCTGCCAATGGTTCTAGTTATTTCAAATTCAAGATTTGAAAAATTAATTTCAGTATCAATTTACAAAGTAATTTTTTGGGCTTCTATAAAGGAGAATAGTTCCGGAAGAAATGCTACAAAATACTGAAGACATAACATGTTAGTCATCTCATCTTACAGATACCTCCACAAACCTCATAAAATAATGAAGGCAGTGGGGCTGATGATGAGTGCCATAGTCCTTGTGTGTAGGAGCCTAATTTAAATGCATGAATGTGGTGATAGTTTTACTATTGGAGTGATATTTCTACCATTGATTTGCATTGTATTGAAGAAAATTGTCAATTATTTTTCAGCTGCTTGTTTTGCTGGAAGTAAACCTCTTAAACTTATCTCCTGAGTCAAAATCAATATGCTGTTAATATGAAGGAGGGATGATTTTTTTAAAAATATTATTAATTTGACTATTTTTCTAAAGCTCTGACATCTCAGTTGATGCAGCTTGTCAATCCAGATGCAAACAATACAAGGAGAGAAGATATACTGCCTATTTTCTATGAAAGGACAAAATTTCAAAGAAATTAGGAAAATGCAATATGTAACATACAACAATTCAATAAGTGGAAAACCAGCTTGATGGTTATTTAGAAATATCTGAATAAAGAGAGCCATGAAGAGTTGACTTGCAGGTCCTACAAGATTAAGTTAATCAATTTCAGTTCTGGCATATGAGAATGTTAGAGGGTTCCCCAACGTTAATAGAGGTCAGAGCTTTCTTGAAAATGAAGACCTAATTTGCACAAATAGGTTTCATTTTTACATATTTATAGGCATATGATGCACATACATATGGCTTTAATACCAATCAATTTTTGTTCATCATTAGATATGTAAGCCCTTGGCCAACAAGAGTTTGACAGAAATTTGAGGAGGGTCCTGGACTTGCTCCATGTAATAAACATGTAACTCAGTCTTGAGAAAGCAGTTTAATTACGTTAATACACATTTTTCCTGTAAGCTTTCATCCAATTTTATAGTAGACAGTAAATGAAGTTTACAATTTGCTTCACATTTAGCTTTACTTTTATTGTAGCAACATAGGTCACTTGCTTTTTCGGAAATGTTTCAACCAAAACCAGGATATAAACACCATCAATGTACTATTATCATCCTACATTTATTGGTCTGGAAGGAACCAGTGAGGCCACTGAGGTGAACATTCTGCTAAATTCAGGACTCCAAATTAAGGAAATTTTCCAAACATGTCCATCCAACCTCTTCATGAATATATCTTTAAAAAGGAGTCCACTGCTTCTGATCAATTGATTCTACTGTTAAACTGCTTTTGTCATTTAGATTTTTTCCTGAAATTTAGATAGATTTATGGAACTTAAGCTTATTCTGGAATGACGAGGAACAGGTTAATTTGCTTAAGCATCCCTCTCAATTTATTAAATTATTTTCAATATTAATGTGTTTTCATGTTATTGTAGCAGCAAAACATATTGGCTTATAATCATGGCACAAGGAAAATAATATGTAATCAACTCCATTCTTAATAAATATTAAGAAGTACCTTAGTGAAAGTGTCTTTATGAAGTGTCATTCCAAGAGCCCATGTATTTCCAATGAGGGGAAGAGAAAGAGGTCCAGGAGGGAAGTGTCTTCTCATCCATAGTTGTTTCAGGGAGAGAAGAATTACCATAGCAAGCAGAAGAAGAAGCAAAATTGTCCCTATGTTCATTGTCCTGTCTTAATATCCTTTCGGGTTTTTTCTAATATATTGAGAGAAGCTCTTCTGCTATTCAATTCAGAATGCTAACCTCTTTTTATATTAGTCCATGAACCCCCAAAAAAATAAGTACTAGATCTGCTGACAGTATATCCTTATGATGTATTGCATAATCAATGTATTAACCTGCTAGATCTACCAAACCCGTCTTTCTGAGGTCGATCCTTAAGAGACCTTGTTTCTAAATCAGATATGTTTAGGAGATTAATGATGATGGCTTATGATGATATGCCTTTAAATGGGACTGGTTCAGCTAAGGAATTGCCTGTAAGAACTGGATTGGTAGGAAACCTGTTTTCTAATGTTTAAGAAAAAATATATTCTGTGGTCAAAGGATAGTCAAATACCTAAAACCTAGTCTTGATGACGGATCCTAGGATCAAGAGAGATGGCAGGTGGCCAATTCCCCCCCTTCCCAACTCCCTCCCCCTCTTCCCATTCCCTTTCCTCCACACCCCATAATTCTGTAAATAT
>JANHFO010398810.1:0-15214 GCA_032468095.1 Pareas carinatus
AAAACCGACCGCCACCGTCACAGCTCCCCCACAGAAGGCCCCCACCGGGGTAACACCCCCGGGGAGCCCCCATGACGGGGGGGGGAGGCACAGACACAGGCCCCGCGCCGACCGTCGAAAAACTCCGTGGCCGCCGCCCGTCCTTATTATTTGTCAGCTGTTCGTCTCTTCGGCGTCGCGAGGAGCAAAGAAAGGTAGAAAAGAAAGGCAGGATGAAGAGAGAAGAAGGCAGAGAGACAGAAGGAATTAACAAAAGGATAAAGAGATTGATGAAAGGCAGAAAATACGATGTAAAAGAAAGTAGATTGCAAATATTATATTATGAAAATGATGTTTGGAAATTATCAATAGGTGAATGTATCAATTTACCTTGTCATGATTGTAAAAAATCTGTAAAATAAAGGCTCACTTGCAAAAAAAGAAAAAAGAAAGAACAGAACTCTTTTAGAGTCTGGATGCTGGATGGAGAGTGAAGCTCAACTTGTCTCTACAGAATTCCCCCTAGGTGTTCGATTGGGTTCAGATCAGGAGACATACTCGGCCACTGAATCACTTTCACCCTGTTCTTCTTCAAAAATGCTGCAGTGGCCTTAGATGTCTGTTTTGGATCATTGTCATGTTGGAAAAGTGCACGACGATCAAGGGCACGAAGTGATGATAGCACCATCTCTTTCAAAACATAGCGGTACATCTGTGTATTCATATACCATCAATGAAATGCAGCTCCCCAACACCAGCACTACTCGTGCAGCCCCACAGAAGGATACTGCCATCACTGTTTTTCACTGTAGGCACCATGCATTTTTCCTTGTACTCCTCACCTTCGTGATGACATATAGTTTTGAAGCCATCAGTTCCAAAGACATTTATCTTGATCTCATCACTCCAGAGTACAGTGTCCCAGTAGTCGTCTTCTCTCTCAGCATGGGCCCTGGCAAATTCTAGGTGGGCTTTTTTGTGCATGTGCTTTAGGAGAAACTTCCTTCATGGACGACAACCATGCACACCATTCCTCTGCAGTGTGTGCCATATTGTGTCACGGGAAACAGTCACTCTACATTGGCTTTCTACTTCTTTAGCTAAGTGCAGTGAGCTTGCATGGTGACTTTTTTCAACTCTTCTCATCAGAAGACGCCCCTTCTACTGTTGAGAGCCTGGATGCCACTCTGAGATGGCTGCAGTTCCAAATTTTTGTATGCTTTTCGCTACAATATTCCGACTGATAAGTAAACCCTGCTGATCTTGTAGCCTTCACCTTTCTTGTGTAAAGAAATTGTTTTCTTTCTCAGGTCTTGTGACATTTCTCTTCCATATGGTGCTGACAGCATGAAATGGGAAGGTATTTTCTTTGTTAAGTAACGCCCTTTTATAATCAACTGTTGCTGGACACCTGTTTAATGAATCATTAGACTCACCAGTTTAATTCTTGTTAATTAGGATTTTGTTGTCTGAAATGTAGCTTTGCTCCTAAGACTTTCATTGGGGTGTATTGATTTTTGCAACATGGTCTTGAATGAATTTGTTAGGAAAAATACTTTTTCATATGTGCAAATTAACAAATCTTGTTAATGGTTGCATTTGTGCGCGAGTATTTCGTAGTATAGTGTGAGATATGCAGTTAACTAGTTTATTCCTGAATGATTACATTACTAGACTTGACATGAGAAGCTCCATGTTTGGCCCCTGTATAACCTAAATCACTGAAACTTGGCATAATTTATATCCCATGAATGTTAGCCAATATAACTAGGCGACAGTAATTATGTACCAAAACAATAGGTTGTTATGTTTGTCCTGATGACATCCGAGAATGTCCAAAAGGTCTGGGAAAAGTTAGAAGAAGAAATTATTCTCAGATGTTGTTTTTGCAAATTTCCAAAGAAATGGGAACATAGTTAGGAAGGCCAAGAATGTCGCATGATGGAACATAACTTGTGGGAAACATCCGCTTCTGTGGTAACAGCCAAAGTGGGCAGTATAGAGGAAGGTGGCCTGACTGTGACATCAGTAGAAGGGTTGGATCAAGGGGGCTGGATTATTTGTGCAAATGTTATAAAACTGGAAGCAAAGAGGTGGAGAACGCTTCCTAGTCAACCTAACTTCTTGGTAGGTTGCCAAGGAGCTCATTTATAAATCAATAAAAACACAGTTCTTAGCAAATTGTTCGTGTCAGTTCTTTCCAGATTACTTGGGTTAAATTCCAAAACTCACAATTGTGTCCCATAGAAAATGTTGATTCTGAAAGGAAGGGAAAGGTTTTCTGACAAATCTGTTGGGGTGTATTCATTTATGCTGAGCCCTGTAGGTCTAGTATAGTTTTTTCTCTAGTTCCATCCTCTACCCTTTGAATAACAACGTTTTCAGCTAAGTTGGTTAGGAATCTGTTCCATCTCCCACTTTCTGCAGTTTGTCTCCCAGTTGATATCAGGGTAGTTAAAGTTTCCCATTGCTATTGTGGTATGTTTCCAACATACATTTGTTAACTTATTAGCAAAAAGTTCTTCTATTTCTCCTGCTTGGTTGGGTGACCTGTAGTATACACCTGTAGCAATGGCATTTCTTCCCCTTTTATATTGACCCATATGGATTCTAGGAGGTATTTATCCTTGGTTTTGTGTATTTCTTTCCCCCCCTGTTTAAATGTTTTTAGTGTACATGTTTACATTTCATAAGAAAAATCATTTATAGGTTACAATGTTGGATTATGTATCACATTCAATAAAATAGAAACATTTGAATAGTCATAAAATCAATATTTATCATTTAATACCATTAATCATTTCATATTTACACACATCCTTTTCTTATTTTTTTTTCTTCTCTTTTCTCCTCTTTCTTTCCCTCTTGTTTTTTCCTCTTTTTTCCTTTCCTCTGTTCTTTTTCTCCTCTCCTCCTTATTCCTCTTTTTCTTCCTTCTATTTCTCGTCTCTTCTTCCTCCTCTTCATGTTCTCCTCTTTTCTCTCTTCCTCTTCCCTCTCCTTCCCCTCTTTCTCTTTTTCTTCTCCTCTTTCTACTTTTCCTCCTTCCCCTTCCTCCTCTCCTTCTCTTCTTTTCCTTCTCCCCTTTCTCCTCCTCTCCCCCTTCCTTTCCCGTCTTTCTCCTTTCCCTCTTCCTTCTCATTCTTTCTCCTTTTCTCCCTCTTCATTCTTCTCCTATTCACCCTCTTTCCTTCCCTTCCCTTTCTCCTACTTTTCCTTCTTCTCTTCCCTCTTTTCCATAATGAAAGTCATATAATTTTTCAGTCTAAATCGATTGTTTGAGTATCTATTAAATTAATAGATTACTGTAAATAACAATTTTATTAACATTACTATGTTTTGGTTTCTCTTCCTTCATTTTTCCTTCCAATCATTTGTTTTTGTATTAAACATTATCAATTTGTAATTTTTTCCTCATAATTTTTGCCATTCATCTGATTCTATAGTATGCCCAAAATTTCTTACCCAAGTTATCATTGTCTCTTTTATTTGTTCTACCTTGATTTTTAAATTTATCAATAAATTATACATTTTAAAAATTAATTTCTCATCTGAGGTTAGTAATAATTTGTCAAATTCTGTTTGCCCTTTGTAAACTCATATTGTTTAATATCTTTATCATACCTCATTTTTATTTGTAGATATGCCCACCATGTGAGATCCATACTTTGATTTTTCATTTTTTTCTTTTGATTTCATTTTCCGCTAACATCTATGATATCTTTATATGTCCAAATTTGCTTTAATTTAACCTAATTAGGATGTATAAATGCTTCCATTGTTAATAACCAATCTGGAATTTTCAGATATACTTTTTGTTTTATTTTTTCCCATGTAAGTAATAATGCATTTCTTATGCAATGATTTTGAAAGTATTTATGTATATTCTTTTCCTGTGCCGTAGAAATGCATGCCACCCAATTTGTAAATCTTATCCTTCTAGATGTAACAACCTCTAGTTTCTTAAAGTGATCCATTCTTTAACAGAAGTTAATACTGAGGCCTGGTAGTATAACCTCCAATCTGGTAAATCCAATCCTCCATTTTTTTTCTTGCTTCTTGCAGCATTTTTAATTTTGTCCTAGCTTTTTTATCTTGCCATATAAATTTGAGAGTTAATAAATTCAAATCCTCAAAAATTTTCTCTCTAATTTAATAGGTATTGTTTGAAATAAGAAAAGTTTTTTGGTAATATATATTACAATGATTATAAGACACAGGTTTTTTTACCTATTTTGATGTCTCTGTATTCAGGGTGTATCTTATATTCGATGACATCTTAAAATATCCTCAAAAAGAATTCACTTGGATGCTGCTATAGGGGGGGAGGAGATGAAGGAGACCCAGAGGGGTCTCCTCACAAGCTGGGGCGGACAGCTGGGGCACGGGCCTTGCCTGACAGCTGGGGTGGCGGGTCATCTGTTTTGCGACAGTGCTCCAACCAGCTGAGAGGGGGGAAAGAAAGCCTCTCAGTTGAAAGGGCTTTTGCCGTGCACACGAGAGGGATTGTGGGTAGCCATTTCCCTGGCGTTGGATGCATCACTTTGCTTTTTTCTCTCTCTCTCCTGCCTATGATGGAAAGAGCCTCCTTCCTGCCTCGCTGGCTCCCTTTCCTCCTGCCTCACATGTGCTTGTTTGGGGGCATGTTACAACTTTCCCCTCTGGGGCAGAAGGCGCGTTAGGGATTCCTCTGGTGGGGCAGAGGCAGCGCAGCTCCTCCGGCTGAGCCAAGCTGAGCACGGGCAGCGGCGGCAGGGAGTAAAAGTTCAGGGTGGGCGAGGGAAATGCCAGGCAGTCAACAAGACTGGGCGGAACGCTGTCAGCAGGCATGGGAGAACATGTCCTCTTGGCTTGCCTTTCCCCCCTCAGCTGATCTGCAGGCCGTGCGCGCGTCACCTGTTTGGCGCTGCACCGTGGACCAGCTGAGAGGAGAAAGGCAAGCCAAGAGGTCGAGCGAGAAGGCAGTCCCTTCATGAGGACTTCTTCCTGGCGCCGAGAATAGCGTTTGTAGCGTTTGTCCATCAGCACCAGGACGTTTAATTAGATTTGGTTTTTAGCATGCTCCGTATTGCAGTCGCAAATGCTATCCCACTGGCTCCTAAATGCAGCAGCATTGAAAGCCAGGGTTATTTCATTTTGCAAAGTGGTTGCTGGACTGTTTATCATATGTAGCTACTGTGGATTGCAGGGCATTCTGTTGCCTCTGGAAGTGTGCTGCTGTCTATTTCCCCTCTCAGCTGAGCCGTGGCCCACTGGAGAACATGTGACACGTGCGGCCCGCAGATCAGCTGAGAAGGGAAAAGGCAAGCTGAGAGGTCCCCGACACTTTCTCCCACACCTGCTGACAGCGTTCCACCCAGTCTCTGTGGCTGCCTGGCATTTCTCTCGCCCGCCCTGAACTTTTACTCCCTGCCACCGCTGCCCGCGCTCAGCTCAGCCAGAGGAGCTGCCCCGCCGTTGCCCCAAAAGGGAACTCCCTCAACTTGCCTTCTGTCCCGGAGGGGAAAATTGTAATGTGCCCCCAAACAAGCACATGCGAGGCAGGAGGAAAGGGAACCAGCGAGACAGGAAGGAGGCTCTTTCCACCGCAGGCAAGAGGGGTGGGGGAAGCAAAGCAATGCATCAATGCATCAATCAATGTTTCAAGTTCACCCTGTTTGTTCCCTAAACTTTGAGCATTACTGTATAGGCATTTGAGTCCTTGGGTATATTTCTTATATCTCCTACTTTGTAACTGGAATTTCCATCCTTTCTATCAATACTAGTCTACTTCATTTTGTTTTTCTTTTTTATTTCTTCTTTCTCTTTACTTGCTATCTCCTTTTCTGATTGGCTATCTAGTGGGATTTTTTTGCTTCAAATTAGGCTCTAAACACCATGAGGATTCCCCCCTTCCCATTTTAGTGTAAGGCCCTGTTAATGTTCTCCTAATATATTTTTTTCCAGGTCTTGTGAGGTGAAATCCATCCTGTGTTACTAGCCCTTCATGTAGGTAATGCAGACCATGGTCTAGGAATCCAAATTTCTGTTAACGACACAGGTTTTTAAGCCAGCAGTTCATTTCTAAAGATGAAAAGACCACATGCTCATAATACTTTAACTTTGTTCCAGCCCTGTTTGTGATATCTTCTTATTGTTTTCAGAATCCTTGTTGTGTCATTAGTCCCCACATGTAGGAGAAGAAAGGGGTAGTAATCTGTGAGGTTGATTATTTTAGTAAGATACTCAGTTACATCTTTGATTTTTACTCCAGGGAGACAATATACCTCCATAGATAGAGATATAGACAGACAGACACACATGTGTTATCTATCTAAGCTAAAAAGAGAATTATATAATGAGTCAATATTTGAACTTGAATCTTGCTAATCTTTTATGTGCCAAATGAATCACAGTTTATGTTAGAGGTTAAACTAGAATTTTGATGCTTGCATTGTAATATATATGGGGTTTGAGGCTGCTTTCACATGCCCTGCAGCCATTTTTAAACATTAATGAAACTAACCTATTACTACTATGAATCTTGCAGACAAAGAAGATGCCAAGAAGAGCATTCTGGAGAGCAGAGAATGAGAAGCAGCATTAAAATGCAAGACAAGCCATCAATCAAAATCTTTTCCACATCCTCCAGAAAGCTTAAAAACTCTTCATCTTTCTCAGTAGATGAGAGACAAGGAAGAAAATAATAAGAACAAAGTTTAGAGCTGGAAAAAATACAGTATATGGAACTCAGAAAAAAAATACATGAGGAGTCAAGGAGGATAATTTCTAAATAAATAAAAAGTGTGAATGATCTGGAAGTCAGTGGGAAGGAAAAGCTCCCTGGGATACCCCAAATTAGCACCTATTAATTAAATGAGGAAGCAAAGGGCGGTTTGAATCAAAGAACCATCAGGAAAGAATATCAGTGTTGGAAAAACCTCATACACCGCCTATTGTGTGTATGTGGGGGGGGAAAGATTGCAGATTACAACTGAATATGCACAAGAGAATCCAACCAGTGAAAGGCTATACAAATGTTTGAAGTTCAGCAAAATCTTTCCTCAGAACAACTTCCTCATCATTCATGCAAGGACCACTATAGGAGAGAAGCTCTATAAATGCTCCCAATATGACAAAAAATTAGCATGCACACCAATCTGATGAGACACAAGAGGACTCCCAGTGGGGAGAAACCTTTTGAATGTTCTGATTGTGGGGAAAGTTTCAGTCAGAATTCCAATCTGCTGATACACCAGAGGACTCACACAGAAGAGAAACCCTATGAGTGTCTGGATTGTGGGAAAATTTTCAATCAGAATACCTACCTGGTGAAACACCAGAGGACTCACACAGTAGAGAAACCATATGAGTGTTCAGATTGTGGGAAAGGTTTCAGTTGGAATTCTCACCTGGTGGAACACCAGAGAACACACACCGGAGAGAAACCACATGAGTGTCCTGATTGTGGGAAAGGCTTCTCTCGGAATTCTGACCTGGTGATACATCAGAGGACTCATACAGGAGAGAAACCATATAAATGTTGTGATTGTGGGAAAGGTTTCAGTCATAATTCCACCCTGGTGATACACCAGAGGAGGCACACAGGAGAGAAACCGTATGAATGTTCAGATTGTGGGAAAGGTTTCAGTTGCAATTCTGACCTGGTGGTACACCAGAGGAGTCACACAGGAGAAAAACCGTATGAGTGCCTGGATTGTGGGAAAGGTTTCACACGGAATTCCTATCTGGTGCAACACAAGAGGACTCACACAGGAGAGAAACCATATAAGTGCCCTGATTGTGGGAAAGGTTTCTCTCGGAATTCCCTCCTTGTGGGACACCAGAAGATTCACACAGGAGAGAAACCATATCAGTGTCTGGATTGTGGGAAAAGTTTCAGTCAGAATTCCCATCTGGTGAAACACCAGAGGACTCACACAGAAGAGAAGCCATATAAGTGTCCAAATTGTGGGGAAAGTTTCATTCAGAATTCCCACCTGGTGGTACACCAGAGAACTCATGCAGGAGACAAACTCTATCAGTGTATGAATTCTGGGAATATTTTACCTTGGAATTCTGACCTAGTGATACAGCAGAGGACTCACACAGAAGAAAAAGCTTATGAGTGCCTGCATTGTGGGAAAGGTTTCTCTCAGAATTCCCATCTGGTGAGACACAACAGGACTCACATGGAAGAAAAACCGTATGAGTGTCTAGATTGTGGGGAAAGTTTCATTCATAATTTCCACCTGGTGGAACACCAGAGGACTCACACTGGAGAGAAGCCATATGAGTGTCTTGATTGTGGGAGGGATTTCTCTCAGAATTCTGAGTTGGTGAAACATCAGAAGACTCACACAGGAGAGAAACCACATGAGTGTCTGTTTTGCGGGGAAAGTTTCAGTCAAAATTTCACCCTGATGATACACCAGAGGAGTCACAGAGGAAAAAAACCATATAAGTTCATGCATTGTGTGGAAGGGTTTACACAGAATTCCCACCTGGTGCATCACCAGAGGACTCACACTGGAGAGAAACCCTTTCAATGTCCTGATTGTGAGAAACGTTTCAGTCAGAATTCTGAATTGGTAATTCACCAAAGGACTCACACAGGAGAGAAACCATATGAGTGTCAAGAGTGTGGGAAAGGTTTCTTTCGGAATTCCCATCTGGTGAGACACAAGAAGACTCATACGGGAGAGAAACCACATGAATGCCTGTATTGTGGGAAATGTTTCAGTCAGAATTCCAACCTTATGATACACCAGAGGATTCACACAGGAGAAAAACCGTACGAGTGCCTGGATTGTGGGAAAAGGTTCAGTTATAATTCCTACCTGGTAATACACCAGAGGAGTCACACGAGAGAGAAACCCTATGAGTGTTCAGATTGTGGGAAAGGTTTCAGTTGCAATTCTGACCTGGTAGTACACAAAAGGATTCACACAGGAGAAAAACCATATCAATGCCTCGATTGTGGGACAAGTTTCAGACAGAATTCCCACCTGGTGATACACCAGAGGACTCACACAGGAGAAAAACCATATGAATGTCCTGATTGTGGAAAATGTTTCAGTCATAATTCCTACCTGGTGAAACACCGGAGGACTCATACAGGAGAGAAACCGTATGAGTGTTCAGATTGTGGGAAAGCTTTCAGTTGCAATTCTGAACTGGTGATACACCAGAGAATTCACACAGGAGAAAAACCATATAAGTGCCTTGATTGTGGAGAAAGTTTCAGACAGAATTCCCACCTGGTGATACACCAGAGAACTCACACAGGAGAAAAACCATATGAATGTCCTGATTGTGGGAAAGGTTTCTCTCGGAATTCTCTTCTTGTGAGACACCAGAAGATTCACACTGGAGAGAAACCATTTGAGTGTTCAGATTGTGGGAAAGCTTTCAGTTGCAATTCTGAACTGGTGATACACCAGAGGATTCACTCAGGAGAAAAACCATATGAATGTCTGGATTGTGGGAAAAAATTCACTAAGAATTCCTACCTCGTGATACATCAGAGGACTCACACAGGAGAAAAACCATATGAATGTCTTGATTGTGGGAAAAGTTTTAGTAAGAATTCCTACTTGATGATACATCAAAGGACTCACACGGGAGAGAAACCGCATGAATGTCCAGATTGTGGGAAAAGTTTCAATTGGAATTCTGAACTTTTAGTACACCAGAGGATTCACACAGGAGACAAGCCCTTTCAGTGTCCTGATTGCAGGAAAGGTTTCCATCGAAATTCTGACTTGGTAATACACCGGAGGACTCATACAGGAGAGAGACCATATGAGTGCCCTGATTGTGGGAAAGATTTTAGTATTAGGTCTAGTCTTATAAATCATGTAAGGTTACACACAGGGGAGAAACCATTCAAATGCCAAGATTGCGGGAAATGTTTTACGCAGAATTCCACGTTTATCACACACAGGAAATTCCACATGAGGCTAAATTTGATGTCAGTAGAGGAATGTTGAATTTCATTTCTCTTATTGGAAACCCTGATTAGAAATTAACCACATAATTTCTTGAATGAGTCTTTTTAGTCAAACCTGTTTTAGTATTAAACATGAGGGAGGAGATCTGATCTTCCTTTCTCTGGCCAGAGCAGTAATTCCTTTTTATGGAGATGAGGGGAACTGCTGTGCTGGGCCAGAGAAGGCAAGCTTGGATCTGTATTAGGTGTGTTTGCTATCTTGAGTTATTGGCAAAATGCAAAAGCTCCACTTTTAACATGTTCTTGATCTGCAAATATGGGGCACGTCTATCAAGGTTGATGGTATTTCTATGGTCAGGGAGTTCCAAAAAGGTGATTCATGCTTTTGTTCAAATTAAAAGTTAACCAGGCCTGTTGGCTTTATTAACTACATTCATGCCTGGTGCCATTCTTGCTAAGAACAGGTCATCTTTATCCTTGCAAGGAGTTAAATTGGAGAAATTATCTGCAGGATTAGCAGTATATACATTTGATAAACAAATACATAGAGTTTCAGTGCCTCAAGCGCTTGCCGATGGGCAGCCTCAATGGGGCCATTTTTTGGATTCATCTCTTTTTCCTGTGATGTATTTAAAATATTTATCTAGTCATCCATGTTATAACAAACTCTTGGTGGCTCTCATTCAATAATTAACTTAAAAACCATATTAAAAACAAATGGATAAGAACAAAAACTTGCTGCCAAATCAAGCTTCTGATGTGCAGGTGCCTCTTATCCCAGTGCTTAGGGGGAAAGCTGGATCTTCCATACTTTACGGAAGACTAGGAGGGTACATGCCTGCTAAACTTCATGGGGAAGAGTGTTTCATATGACAGGGTCTGCAGCAGAAAGGGCTCACTTCCTAGCTCCAGTCAGATGGCAATATTTAAGGGAATGGGCTAAGTTGCGTGACCACCTATCTGACCTGGTAAAAGAGATAAGATGCAAAAATAATCAAGGTGGAACAATAATGGCAGGTGCCCTGGTGGCTCAGTGGTTAGAAGGCAGTATTGCTGGCTGACTGCCCGCAGCCTGGAATTTGATCCTGATGGGGCTAGAGGTTGATTCAGTCTTCCATCCATCTGAGATTGGTAAAATGAGAATCCAGATTGTTGGGGACAATATGCTGACTCTGTAAACCGAGAATAGTATAAAGCTCTATGGGATGGTATATAACTAAGTGCTATTTCTATAATAAAGAAATACCTTTAAAGTAATACATCTTCAATTACACTCTTTAAAGAAATGAATCCTTTGCAGGTCGCAGAACAAAGATGTTACAATGGGGCAACCTAAGGGCCCCATTACTATGTGCAGTGCTGCATTCTGAACCAGTTTTAAGTTTTTGGGTGGCCCAGTGCAGTTATTTGAACAGGAGGTAACCAAGGCACGAGTGCCCCATGTTTAAGACCTCCTGATCCAGGAAAGGGCAGAATTGGTGCACCAGGTGAATCTGCCCAAAGTCTCTTCCCCAGCCATAGCCTCCTCAAACAGGAGCATCCCCGGGTTGTGCACCAGGTCAGTCACCAAAGGGAATCACATGACCCCAGGACCCTGCAGTTGTCACAAATATGAGTAATTTGTGAAGCATCTATTTTGATCAGGTGACAATGAGGAAGCTACAATGGTTTTAAGTGTAAAAAATGGCCGTAAGTTACTTTTTTCAGTACCATTGGAACTTCAAATGGTCACCAAATGAAATGTTATAAGTTCAGTATTTTTGTTGTTCAGTCACTAAATCGTGTCTGACTCTGTGACCCCATGGACCACACAGCCTGCCAGGCCTTTCTGTCCCTCTGAGCTTCCCACAGTCTGTCCAAATTCCTGCTTGTTGCATCGGTGACACCATCCAGCCATCTGATTCTCTGCCGTCCCCTTCTCCTTTGGCCTCCCATCTTTTCCAGCATCACACCCTTTTTTAATGAGTGGCTCTCCTCATAATAATTGGGTATCATAAGATGGATGGCTTCCCCTAGAAGTTTCATGTATATTTTAAAAAGCAGCAGCAAAGACTTGAGCCCTGTGGACCCCCTCTTCTCCTACCCACACTGACTTAAACTGGGCATAGAGGTAGAAGTAGAACCACCATAATAAAATGCCTCCCATTTCCTTTCCCAAAATCTCGTCCAGGAGGATATCATTGTCAATGGGATTGAAATGTCATGAGAGGTCTAGGGGGGACAAAATGTACCCCCTCTATATACACTGTCTATCTCCAGCTCTCCAAAAGTCCATGAGAATTGCAACCAGTGCCGTTTTGAAGCTATGCCCCGTCCTGAACCCATACTGAGGAGGACCCGGGTGAAGGAGTCAATGTTCAGTCATTTGTGTGATCAAAAGATGTCTGCCTTTCTTGGCAAAGTTTATTTCCTTAAACACAAGCAGCAAAATGCAAAAACCAGCATCTGTTGATGGCAGAAAAGAAGCCCGGAATCAATCGAAAGATCTTGCAAACGCTTTAGGGTAGGATAGCATGAGCATGTTTTTTAGACTTGCGTCGCTAGAGGGCGCTCGGCTAACAAAGCAACTCACCTGTCTAGAAAGCAGTGAATATAGTACCGCAGCGGCATCGCTAGCGGAGACAATTTGTAAGCGAGGGAGAGTGGCTGAGCTGGAATGGGTTGAAACGATAGAGTATCGGATTGCTAGAAGGGATGTGGAGGGGAGGAAAAGAGAAGAACTTCCTCTTCCGGCTCGCCCACGGAAGGCCTATGGCGTCCCTGTGCCTTTCGTGCTCTTTGGAGGGCGGAAGCGGCTTTCGGCAGGTGAGCGGAGGGCAGGTGGGAGGAGAAGCCGGGAGGGCTGCCTGGATTCCTCCGCGGTGCAGAAGCAGAGAAGGGAACAAGGCGGAGACCTGGCGGCTGCTGCAGTGTCTCTCCCTCTCCCCCCCCCCTTTGTGCTGGGGAAAATCCCCTTTTGTGCTGCGCGATTTAAAATTGACGCCTGTTATTTTCTCCCGGGAGAATTTGGGAGATTGAAAAAGTCTTTATTAAATAGTTTCTTAACCGCCCATCTCCTTCGGTCTTCACCTAACACTTTATTTCTTCTGATTTTATTGACACGTTTTCCTGGCAAGTGACGAGATTCGTGGGCAAAACTGACACTTTAAATCTTGCATAGGATTTGGGCGCCAAATCCTGTCCCCACTCTTGTTAAAATTAGATCAAAAAAATTGAGTGAATGTACTTGCTGGACATTTTGCAGACTGAAATACACATAAATTGTCTGTATAAATAAATTCTTAGGTGCGTATTTCTGTTTAAATAGACATGCATATATATATTTGTGATTTAGACAAACTAAAAAAAGAATTATGTGATTCACTTGATATTTGAACCTAGATCTGCTGGTCTTCTACATGCCAATTGAATCATAATGTTGGAGGTTAAAATAGAATTTTAATGTTTTTTTGTGGTAATATATGATCTTTTTTGCTGCATTCGCATGTTTTGCAGCCATTTCGTTAAACAACAACACAATTAATCTATTAATATGAATCTTATAGACTTATAGGATGCCAAGAAGAGCAATTTGGACAACAGAGATTGAGAAACAGTATTAAAATTTAAAACACACCATCAATCAAAATCTTTTCCAGTTCTTCCGGAAAGTGTAAAAACTCTAATCCTTTGTCAGCAGTGACAATGTGGTAAAAGATTTAGCATGCATCGATATCTGGTGAGACACAAGAGGATGCACACTATGGAGAAATTATTTGAATGTGCTGATTGTGGGAAAAGTTTCACTCGGAATTCTGACCTGGTAAAACACAAGAGGACTCACACGAGAGAGAAACCGTATGAGTGTCCGGATTGTGGGAAAAGTTTCAGTCAGAATGCCCATCTTGTGAGACATCGGATGACTCACACAGGAGAGAAACCATATGAGTGTCCTGATTGTGGGAAAGGTTTCTCTCGAAATTCTGACCTGGTGATACACCAAAGAACTCACACAAGAGAGAAACCATATCAGTGTCCAGATTGTGGTAAATATTTCAGGCAGAATTCCAATCTGGTGATACACCGGAGAATTCACACAGGAGAGAAACCATATGAATGTCTGGATTGTGGTAAAAGTTTCCAGCAGAATTCTAAACTGGTTATCCACCAGAGGACTCACACAGGAGAGAAACCATATGAGTGTACATATTGTGGGAAACGTTTCAGTCAGAAGTGCAACCTGGTGATGCATCAGAGGACTCACACAGGAGAAAAACCATATGAATGTCTGGAATGTGGCAAAAGTTTCAGTCAGAATTCATACCTGGTGAAACACCAGAGGACTCACACAGGAGAGAAAGCATATGAGTGTTCATATTGTGGGAAAGGTTTCAGTTGCAATTCCCGTCTGCTGGTACACCAGAGCATACACACAGGAGAAAAACCGTATGAGTGCCTGGAGTGTGGCAAAAGTTTCAGACAGAATTCCTATCTGGTGATACACCAGAAGATTCACACAGGAGAGAAACCATATGAGTGTCTGTATTGTGGGAAAAAATTCCTGCATAATTCCAAGCTGGTGATCCACCAGAGGACTCACATGGGAGAGAAACCATATGAGTGTCAGGATTGTGGGATTAGTTTCAACCATAATTCCAACCTGGTGATGCACAAGAGGGCTCACACAGGAGAAAAACCATTTATGTGCCTGGATTGTGGGAAAAATTTCAGTCAGAATTCTTACCTGGTGAAACACCAGAGGACTCACATGGGAAAGAAGCCATATGAATGTCTGGATTGTGGGAAAAGTTTCAGTCTCAATTCCTACCTGGTGATACACCAGAGGACTCACACAGGAGAGAAACCTTATGAGTGTTCAGATTGTGGCAAAAGTTTTAATTGGAATTCTGAACTTGTGGTGCACCAGAGGATTCACACAGGAGAGAGACCATATAAGTGTCCTGATTGTGGGAAAAGTTTCTACCGAAATTCTCACCTAATGGTACATCAGAGAACTCACAAAAGGGACAAACGGTATCAGTGTCTAAATTGTGGTAAAAGTTTCAGTCACAATTCCTACCGTATGAAACACCAGAGAATTCACACAGGAGAGAAACTATATCAGTGTCTGTTTTGTGAGAAAAGCTTCATTCAGAATTCTGATTTGATGTCACACCAGAGAACTCACACAAGAGAAAAACTATACGAGTGTCTGTTCTGTGAGAAAAGTTTCTTTCGAAATTCCGACTTAGTGATACATCAAAGGACTCACACAGGAGAAAAACCATATAAGTGTCTTGAGTGTGGGAAAAGTTTCATAAGGAA
>JANHFO010399318.1:0-15208 GCA_032468095.1 Pareas carinatus
CGCCTATGACTATTGGGACTACCCTCGCTCGCTTTTGCCAGAGTCGTTCTATTTCTATTTGTAGGTCTTTGTATTTTATGATCTCCAATTTTTCTCTTCTATTCTGCTGTCTCCACAGCCACATCCAGACTCAAAGGTTGCCTGTCCACAAACACACAATAGGGTTGCTGCCTTTAAACTATTGTTCGTGATGCAGTTGGCCCGCATATAATTCTCAACCCTGGAGCAGTGCAGCCTCCATTGTTCAGGTCAGGCGGCGTCAAACTCTCTGAGTTTCCCTGCCCGAGCAATACTTCCTGGTTGCCTTTCTAGCCTGTTTGATCGTGGCCCAGTCATTGTCCTTAAGTGCTCAATCCCACCTTCATCACCACTGTTGTGTATTGGGTAGTGAGCAAGGATGACATGTGATGGAAAAACAGAACAGGGTTTTTTTTAGTTACATTGGAGTGATAGGAGTGAAGTGGTCCTGCTGTGCCCAGGAATTTGAGCTCCGCATTCTATTCTGTTTGGCCAATTGGCGGCCAGGGTTTTCCTGCAGTGTGTGTGTGTTCACCTCTTGGTCGCTGGTGCACCGTGCACAATCTGCCTGCATGCTGCTTTGCATGCACATGGCATGCAACAATCACCATCTCCAGGGACTCCCCTTAAAATGCAGATTATATAGTGAGTGAAAATTGTCCAGTATGGTGGGGTCCAATTGTTTCTTGAGGATGGGGTCAGCCAAGGCCATCTTAGGAGATGGAGAAACTGCCCCCGTCTCATGAATGAATTCATGCTGGATCCAGTTCCACTATTGGGTCTGATCCCATTAGCCTCATTAGTACCCATCCTATCTGAACATACTATGACACAGGGGAAATGCCATCTTGTCTGCAGGTGTTTCATGTCGGTCAGAAACTCAACTTCACCTTGACTCTCAAGCCCATACCTGCTCTATGGATTATCTGCAAGAGACACAAACATGTTTTCCTCTATCTGGTGTGCAATCAACTTCTATTGCTCAGTGGGCAGGAGAATTGCTTTTCCTTGCAATTACCAGAAAAACAACAATTCTTAATGTATCCCCTGTGGACTTCGATCCACAGAAATATTCCAAGGTACAATCTGCTCTGAGTTCTCCCAGTGGTGCCTTCTCTACCAAAGAGCCAACTCCCAGGTTTGGTGAGACTCAGCTGTCCTTCATGTCAAAGCGCAAAGTCAGGTAAGAGAAAGCATGATTGATATAATGGTAGTTCATTGATTGATCTTGCAACCTTATCCTTAAAATAAAATAACACATAGTTTAATTTCAGGATAAGATAGATTGGTGGAAATAAAGTGCTGAAATGCAAATGTGCTCTTTCAAAGAGACTTCAGATCAATTTGCCCTGAAGCCATCGAGAAGGCAAGGAAGCCTATTGCGCTAAACCACTGCTGAGATTTCAAGTGCAACTTGTACATCTCCACCCCAGGTCACCCCAACGATGCCGTCGAGGTGATGTCCCAGTGCCTGGAGGCCATGTGGATCTGGATAGGGAGTACAGACTCAAACTCAACCCCTCCAAGTGACTGTGGCTGCCGGGGTCCCGATTTAGTCAGCTTATTTCATCACTGGCTATTGGGGCGAAACCCTGCACCCCACGGAAAGGATCCTCAACTTGGGTGTCCTCCTGGATGTACGGATGTCCTTGCCAGATCATGTGGCAGTCCTCACCAGGGGGGCCTTCTACCAGGTTCGCCAGGTGCACCAGTTGCACCCATTTCTACATCTGGTCACCATGCGAATGATCACTCATGCACTTGTCATGATCTGCCTGGACTACTGTAACACTCTCTACATGGGGCTACCTTTGGGTAGCGTCCAGAAGCTCCAGCTGGTATAGAATATGGCCATGTAGCAGGTGATGAAAGCCAATAGTAGGGTGCATGTGGCCCTTCTCTTGTGCAAGTTGCACTGGTTGCCGGTGGTCTTCTGGGTGCATTTCAAGGTGCTTGTGGTGACCATTAAAGCGCTCCATGGCTTTTGACCCAGCTATCTACAGGGCCGCATTCCAGAGGGTGGGTGCTGCCACAGAGAAAGCTCTCCCCCTGGGGGTCGATAGCTGACATTGTTTGGCCGATGGTACCCTGAGGAGGCCCTCTCTGTGGGAGCGAACCAGTCAGTGGGACGTATTGACTGGTAGAACGCGGTCCTATAGATATCTGGGTCCTAAGCCATGGAGCACTTTAAAGGTGGTCACCAACACCTTGAAATGCACCTGGAAGCCCACCAGCAACCAGTGCAGCTCGTGCAGGAGAGGGGACACATGGGCACTGCCCCGCGTCCCCATAATCCCCCGCGTGGCCACATTCTGGACCAGTTGGAGCCTCCGGATGCACCCCAGGGGGAGCCCCATGTAGAGAGCATTACAGTAGTCCAGGCGGGCAGTGACGAGGGCTTGAGTCCCGATCTGGCGGACCAGGCAAACCTGGTAAAAGGCCCCCCTGGTGACGGCTGCCACATGGTCACCAAGAACAGCCGTGCATCCAGGAGGATGTCCAGATTGCGGACCCTTTACGTGGGGGGCAGTATTTCACCCCCAATAGTCAGTTATGGAATGAGCTGGCTATGTCGAGATGCCGGCATCCATAGCCACTCAGTCTTGGAGGGATTGAGTCTGAGTTTGTTGCGCCCCATCCAGATTTGCACGGCCTCCAGGCACTGGGGCATCACTTCCATGGCATTGTTGGTGTGGCCCGGGGTGGAGATGTACAACTGAGTATCATCAGCGTACTGATGGTAGTCCACCCCAAAGCCACAGATGATCTCGCCCTGTGGCTTCATATAAATGTTAAACAGGAGGGGTGAGAGAATTGACCCCTGCGGCACCCCACAGGTGAGGCACCACGGCGTCGATCTCTGCCCTCCTGCCAACACAGGCTGCGACCGGTCAGAGAGGTAGGAGGAGAACCACCAAAGAATGGTGCCTCCCACTCCCAACCCCTCCAACCGGTGCAGCATAATACCATGGTCGATGGTATCAAAAACCTCTGAGAGGTCTAATAGGACCAGGATAGAGGAACAGGATAAGAGAAATGGTCAAGAAGATGTAATTCTAAAGAAATTGAAGAAAGATCAAGTGAATGGAAAATGATGTAACTAATAGAACTAATATACACTCATGCCAGATGAAAGACACTGTGGTTTTGTAAGGTTATTGAAATGTTGGAAAGATAATCAATGTCATTTTTGAAAAGAAAAAGCCTAGTGTTCTGGGGCTGAAAGACCAAAAATACGTGGAAATAACTTGAAACTGCAGTCGATACACAAGTTAAAAAATTTGTGTGTATATATGTGTGTGTGTGTGTGTGTGCGTATGTATATGTGTGTGTATAATAATGATAAGAAGAAAGTGATAATAAATGTTATAGCTAGTAGAAAAAGAAACTGCATATTCAGTGTAATGTAAATATAATTATTGTTTTTCTTATCCTGCTACCCTTTGTCATATAATAGGATTGTTGAGAAAAAAATAATAAAAAAAGAAAATATTTTAAAAAAGAACACTGGCAGAGAAAATTCCACCCAATGTGCAACTTTCAGTGATTGGGATTCATCACGTTCTGATGCACCCCAGAACTTTTGGCTTCATTCTCAGGCAGGAGATCTTTTTTGCAGAGAGAATTTCAAACCTTGTAAGACATTATGACAAGTGCCTCAATTTGAATGGTGATTATGTTGAAAATTAATGTAATGTACGTTTTTAATGTGTATAATAAAAGTTCTGTATCTGCAAGTGTCTGTCATTGATAACCAAAATGAGGCTTTTTTCCTTCAAATTGCTCTCATAAATATCCTTCCTGTGCCTGCATTTGTTAGACATTCTTGTTCCTTATCATATTTTCCCTACAGTTCAGATGTGGCCTCAGTAAAATAATGAAGCATTTGGGGGAAAAGATGCAAGCCAAGAGACCAGCCCCAGAGGCCAAGATGGAGAAGATCTCCACGGCCACCATGGACTTCCCCTTAGTGCTCAGGTAGGTGGGGAGGAAGGTGATCCAAACACTGCAAAAGACCAACATGCTGAAAGTTATGAATTTGGCTTCATTAAAGCTGTCAGGCAATTTTCTAGCCAGAAAGGCCACAGTGAAACTGATGAGGGCCAGAAAACCCAGGTAGGCAAGGACAGCATAAAACATTGAAGCTGAACCTTCCTTACATTCCAAAATAGTTTCTCCAGTCAATGAGTGGAAGTCCATGTTGGGAAATGGGGGAGTGGTTACCAGCCAGGTTGCACAAAGAACTACTTGGAACAGGGGACATGCTATGACAATGAAGTTGGTCAGTGGTTTTCCTAAGAATTTCCTTGCCCTGTTCCCGGGCTTTGTGGCCATGAAGGCCAGAACCACCATGACAGTTTTTGCCAACACAGAAGAAACCACAAGGGAAAAGGCAAAGGCAAATGTAGTTTGTTGGAAAAGACAGGTGAGCTTCCCAGGTTGACCAATAAAGAGGAAGGAGCAGAGGAAGCAGAGAAGGAGGGAAACCAGAAGGATGTAGGTGAGATCTCGGTTGTTGGCCTTGGCAATTGGTGTGTTGCGATGCTTAAGAAAAATGGCTAGAACTGCCAATGTGTTCCCAGAAAGAAAAAGAGCAAGAGATGCTAAGGTGTACCCCAAGGTGTTATGATAGGAAAGGAAATGAAGCTTCTTGGGAATGCAGTGGTCCTTGTCCTTGTTGGGGTATTGGTCTTTTGGGCAGGGGTCACAGTGAGCAGCATCTGAAATCAAGAAATCAAATCTTTGTCTGAGGATTCAGGGACATATACCATGAGCATTATTTCCCCCTCATTATTCTTTCCTCCCTCTGTTATGGCAGAAATACAAAAAATTATGGAATGACCCTTCGTACATTTTGCTGTGGATCTAACAAGACAAATATTTCTCTATTCTTCGTGATGCTTCAGTTAGGTTAGTCGGAGACAATTATATGTTCAGCTCCAGCTAGCCTGGTCTGTTTGTTGTGGGGGGGAAAGAGTGTCTCCACTGGTGTCTCTATGACTTTTGTGACTTTCAGTGTCAGAAAGGTTGCCATTTCTCCCTCCACTTTTTACCTCTCACAAAAAGACAAAAATTCTGCTGTTTTGAATGCTAGAGCATTATTTTTGTTTTTTTGCTGAGAAGATCTAAAATGCAATGCAGAAGGATGTAAATCTGTGTACCAAGGTTTGAGAAAGAGAATGGACTCTCTTTCATATCCAAAGTGGTCTGTGGAGAAATGGATTACAGGAGGGTTAATTGAAAGAATGATTCAGAAGCACCATAGCACTGAAAGCTTTTTGACTTTTGACTTTTCTCTTCAAATCTTTTGATTCAAAAGACTGGCAGCCAGAAATTCTGATGTTTTGAGTGCTTGTTCATTATTTGTGATAATAAGATTCAAAATGTAACAGAGAAGGACATGAAAATGTCTCCTGTTGTCTTAATGAAAAAGCTCTTTTCCTGATCCAAAGTGGTTTACAGAGAAATGGATTACAAGAGAAAGAGAGGAAAGGATGAACCAGAAGCACTGAGGGTTCTTTGGCTGAAATTCTTTGCTTTCTATGTCAAATCTCTTGATTCTGATTATTGCAGAATAATCAGTGTTATTGCAGTGTTAGCAGACATGGCTAGCTGGGTCTCCTGTTCCTCTGAAAGGTCTATTAGTTTCATAGGTGAATGAAAGTGCTGACTGAAGAAGCACACCCTAAAGATTGAAAAATAAACTTGAAATTCAAATGTAACTTTTCCAGGAAAATAGCGGGGACCAGTTTTCTTAAAGTGCCGTGTCACTACCCTTCATGAAATTCTTGAGGAGTGAGAAGGGTTGCCTGTGGGGTCAGGACAAATTATATCCATAAACTGAGAGGTTCTGATGTAATATATGAATACCTTAATAGATGTCAATTCTACCAAAACTGACAGCAAAATTAAAACTTTGGTTTAAATATTGACTTCCTTGGTTGTGAAAAAATCTGACATGTGCTCTACCTGTCTGATTAGAAATGGTCCCTTCTGGACAAGGGGCACATTGGTAGCAGCAAACCTGCTCGCCCTCTGGAACTCTCCTCCTCTCTCCTGCCTGGCACCTCTTCATGCCACATCTGGCAAAGGGCACCTCCTAAAGAAAAAAGAGAAATGCTGTAAATGGTATAAGCAACGGATATGCTTTATTTATTCATTCTGTAAGAAGAGATCAGGCACCCCCCTTCACCCCAAAATTGCAAGAGACCAACTCAAAAGTCAGGGAAGCAGCCTAAAAGCCTCCAAAAGAAAAGACACAAGCT
This sequence comes from Pareas carinatus, assembly GCA_032468095.1. NCBI lineage: Eukaryota > Metazoa > Chordata > Lepidosauria > Squamata > Pareidae > Pareas > Pareas carinatus. The sequence continues at coordinate 6,285 of JANHFO010399318.1, forward strand.
CCAATTTTTCTTCTTCTTCACTCAGCTGAAGGAATTAGCTGCAGGCAATAGCCAGTCCATGTAAGTTTAAAGGATGTTGTACCTGAGTCTCCCAGCTATTGTCTTTCTCATTCAGCAAGAAAGCACAATAGAAGCAATATTTGAATGGATAAACCTTAGATAACAAGCAATAACTAATCAAACCTAATTGACAGTGTTGTGATCTCAGACTTCCTGGCTGGCTTATACCTCCTCACTGTTGTGTCCGGAGGTTCCGGGATGACTCATACATGCTTAGTAAGAATTTGGAGGAGGCCAGACACTTCGTCTCTGCCCTGGACAAAGTGGGGGAATTTGGGTCATTCTGATTGGTTAAGAGTTGTTTCATTAGAGTATATAAGGCTGTGCACAGCTCTGCACCTTGCAAAATGTAGCTGTTACTTTATTTACTTGTAAATAAATGTTCCTGTTTTTACGACGAAGTCTCATTTTTCTGATTGAACCAAGGACTTAACACCGGTGATGAAGGTGGGATCCGCTGCTTGATGGTCACTCAGAGAATTGAGCTGAAAGCCTCCATCCTGCAGAACAGATCGAGAACAGGAAGCAAGCCAAGCAGCGGACCGGAAAAGCAGGGACAAGAGGGCTAAAATTAGGAAGCTGGACAAATTCAGTGGCACACACCCTGAAAAGTGGTGGTCATACATCTCCATGGTGGAGAACTATCTGTGGGCAAACAAGATCGCAGATGACCTGAAAGCACTGATCCACTTCTGTGTGTATGGCCAAGCCACATTTGATGTAGCTGAAAATCTATTTGCACTAAAGATACTTGAAACAGTTCCCTACGATGAACTGAAAGAAAAATTATAAGAACACTTCAGCCCTATGCCATCCATCATTGCATGGAGGCATGTCTTCAAGCAGAGGGAACAGCAACTGGGTGAGTCGGCCACTGAGTTTCTGGCAGCACTCAGGCAAGCTGCCCGCCTCTGCAAGTTTAAGGACCTTGAAGAACACCTCAGAGGCTGACTTGTTTGTGGCCTATGAAATCAGGTCCTACAACAAAAGTTGTTTGCCAAGCGAAATGTCATGTTCCAGGAAGCAGCCCTTGAAGTGATGGCCAATGAAGCTGCGGGAGGTGCCGTAAAAGCACTACGGCCCTCCAAATTGACACCCAGCTCCAGTGCCATGCTACACGAGAACATAGTGACTGAACCTGAGAAGGAGGAGGTTAATCGAATGCACAATAAAGGCAACAAACAGAAGGGTGACAACAACATTGGAAGCCCTGACCCCAACCCTAAACTACTCAGGATGCTGATGCAACCACGCCAGAGCAACCTGCATGTTCCGGACAGTCATGTGTCAAGCATGCAACAAACAGGGCCACATTGCTGCCGTTTGCAGAAGCCGACAGAAGCACCAGTCTCCGGAAGAGATTAGGAGAGGTATAGGAGCCCCAGGGCAAAACAGTATTGAATACTACTCAACTAGGTGAGGAATACTTAAAACAGGTGTATGGCAACCTCTTAAAAAGCAAATGCACCTCAAAATTTTATTGCAAGGAGTTCCAAGAACCATGGAACTTGACACAGGGTCTGCATTATCAATAGTTTCACATGCAACATCCCTTTATGTTTGTAAGCGTAGCAATCAGTGGACCAAACGTAGAAAGTCTGACTTGCTGCTCACTGACTTTCAAAATCATCGGGTGACCATTAAGAGGGAAGCGACCCTTCAAGTGAAATTTAAAGGTTTTGAGGGCCCCCTAAACCTAACAGTAGTCAAAGGCGAATGTACGAGCCTTATTGGATTCAATTGGTTCGAGACACTATGCATACAAGTAACAGGGATCAATAAAACCCACTCAGATAGTCTATCAGATGTATTCAGTAAGGAACTGAGCCAGTACAAGGGTAAGCCAATATCGTTTCATCTCTATCCCTTGGTTCATTTCATTCAGATCAAATTGAGAAGAGTGCTGTTTGCCCTCAAAACAAAGATTGAGGAGGAACTCAATAAATTAGACAAACAAGGAGTCTTATAGCCAGTGGATAGTGGTCCATGGGAGACTCCCATGGTTACACCGCTAAAGGCTAACAGGGAGGTCTGCATCTGTACGAATTATAAGGGCACAATTAATAAATCTTTAAGGCAACATGCTTATCCCTTACCAGTAGTAGGCCACATTCTGGCTTCACTGCAAGAGGGATGAGTGCTGGCGAAATTAGACCTAGCTCAGGCCTATCAACAGCTGCTGGTGGATGATGCCACAGCAGCTGTTCAAATGATAGTTACTCATCAAGGGGCATTTAAAATCAAAAGGCTACAATTTGGCATTAGTGTAGCCCCCGGGAACTTCTAAGAGGTCATGGAACGAACCCTTCAAGGAATTCCTGGGGTGTACCCTTATTTTGATGATGTTATCACCATCGGGAGCTCTACTAACAATCTAGTTGAGAGACTCAGAGAGACTTTTTGTACGTGTATTCCTTTCAACTGGTTCCCATGCTGGGAAAGGAAATGGGCCATGTGGATGGCCTCAGTAGACTGCCTTTGCCCGACCTCAAACAGGATCCCGCTCCTGCAGCTGGGATACTGTCAATCCAGTACCTGCCTAATACTCCCTTGCACATGTGGGATGTCACCGCTGAAACAGCTGTGGACCCCATTCTTAGCCACGTGTTGCAAGGGGTGGAACGTGGTTCCCTAGACTTCAGTTGGGGCCCCCAATTCCAAGTTATTACTCTCAAAAGTGCAAGCTGTCCACTCATAAAGGATATGTGTTATGGGTTTGCAGGGGCATCATCCCTGAATCCCTACATAAAAGAGTCTTAGAGTCGCTACACAAAAATCAGTCAGGGGTAGTCCGTATGAAGGCTCTCACATGGAGCTATGTCTGGTGGCCAGGCCTCAACAAAAACACTGAGGCCCACGTACATTGTTGTTTGCAGTGCCAGGAATCTCAACCAGAGATGCCTCAGGCACTGGTCCATAATTCTTTCTTGAGGATAGCACGTAGAAGTAACTTGATTCCTTTACGTATAGGAGTCCCTCCCATTGGTTACTCCAGTGTTCACTATTAAATCCTGCAGTGAGATTTGATTATTGGATTTGTGTATGGTTCCATAATGAAACTAATCCATAGAAATCACAACTGCCCACCCTAATGGCATTCCAGCCTTCAAGAGGTTCTTCCCTATTCCAACCCTCTGTGGACCTACCACGAATGAGATCTGAAATGTGTTACCTACAAATCAGGTTTTTCACCAAATGGCTGCCGTAGTTGATGATTAAATAGACCTGTTTTCCAGTTAGAAGAATGTCTGGTATTCTTGGGAGGGAATAATTCTTTCCCTGAATTAACATCAGTGCCTTTCAACTCACCTCTGTAGCCCAAATGATTGCATCAGAGTTAATGGTGAAATCCTGGCTTCGGGTAGACCCAGGGGCCAATTGGCCAACTTTTGTAAGAACAATTGATTTGTTGGGGAGGAAAACCCAGTTGAGAAGATCATAACGAGCAGTGTCCAGTCCATTTTCTGAGAAGGAAACTTCATCTCCAGCACTGTTGTTGAACTTGACTTTCTTCAAATAGGGGAGAATCTGGAATAAAAGAGACGTTCAGAAATTGAAGTAATTGGCTGAAACCCACAAATGGGACATCGTGGCTCCTACCATTCTATGATGAACCTCATTTTAGAAGACCCATCGATGTCTGAGCAGTTCTGCAGCAGAGATGTGGTGGTGATTTGATCGATCAGGGGTAACACCAAATGCTTGGCTACTTCCCCAGCACAGCATAGGTTTGCCTTTGTGATTGGGCATTTGTATCATGGCTTCTTCAACTCCACTTTTAACAGATGGTCCCTACATATAAAGATTTTAATGCTCTACTCCCAATTTCATTATTTGCTTTTTCTCATGTTTTACTTGGCTATATACATGTTTAAATCATGTAAATTTTTCCTGTAAATGACAAATGCATTTTAGGAATGCTTAATTTCTTTCAAAATGGGGTATAATCCTATGACTTTCTCTAACTGATAGACAATGAGAGTGGAATGCAGGAACCAGATCTGACTAAGTGGGGCCATTGGAAGGAAATGCCTGCCCTGGGTTGTCACTTCCTTGTCCAGAAATGTCCAATATTTACCGAAAACACTCTGGTGATTTTTAGACCATGAACAGGTTGGATTCAAGCTACATAGAGAGAGAAACTGAGGTGGTTCTGGAAATGTGCCCAAAAGTACTTCAACTACCCTTTGAAGCATCTTGTACAAAGACATCCAGATTGTCATCTTGCTGATTCCTCCTTCATGAAATGGTCATCTCCTGAAACAATTGAAGATCTTTCAAGAGGTCTTCTATGATGATATTTCCTCTATGTATTTTATGGATAATTGGTTTGGTTTATTTCTGTTTACCCCCCCTTTTCATCCAAATATTTTACTTAATTCATATCATTGATTTTAATAATTGCTGTTCTGATGTACACTGATATGTTAGCATACAGAAATACATATTGGGAAGCATCCTCTCTAAGGATCTGTGGACTGGATAATGCGTCTCAGAGATTACCTGCCATGACTGGACATTTGAAATTCTCTTTCCAAGTCTCATCGTGGTTGGTTGTTCATATCCATATCCTCCATATCCATATATTGCATGCAATGCATGTGCCAGAGCATAAACTGCATTGTAGATATTGTAACTTTCACCAGTCATGCTTGTTTGAAACAAGAAAGATGGTAAATTGTGCAAATTCTCCTTCCCTGTACAGTTTTTCACCCAGCGTGGATACAATCTATCTATTCTGAGGAACTTGCAATCGAAGACCTGTTTCCACCATAGTGGGAGGAACATGTCCCCTTGTGGGTTGAAAGGGTCTAAAGACTGGAGGAAATGGCTGAATTCTGAGATATCACCAGTGTGGTCACTAAAATGCAAAGCCCCATGCAAGGGCTTTAGAGATTGCCATACATTTTCATGTTCCATTATACTAAGTTTCCAAGAGGAAGTTAGGATCCAAACATTCCGAAATGATCTCCCTTCATGAATTACATGAAAATCCAGAACCAGTTGAAAAAGTCCAACAGTTCCAGAGTCTCCAAAGAAAACAATAACATCAGCTTTAAGCCATGTTTTGTAATATGAATAGAATTGATCCTCGTGGACCTCAGAATCATGTTTCATTCTTTGAGTGAAGGCCAGGCAGACCTCCTTCTCCTTGAGCATTGGCACCAGAGATGAGATGAAGCGTTCTCCATTGTCATTTTCAGTGGCTATAAGCCCAACCCAGTTCCACTGGAAATACAGGAGCAGTTGGACTAAACCCACATACTGAGGAAATTCCTTGGAATTAGTTCGGAAGAAGGAAGAATAAACTTGTCTGTTTCCTTGAGTGGATTCAAAGCCAACACTGAGCTGGAGAAAGTGAGAATCCTCTTTAAAAGGCAAAGCAAACTTTATGGTGACTTTAGGGGTCCCCATTGTGTGATTCATTGACCCCATCATTTTGAGAGATAAGCTACTTCCCTTCTTAGGATGAGCCATCAATTAACATATTTTGTCTCTTTTTTGTCATGTCAAAATTCAAGGAAACAAACCATCTACTTATTATAGGGAATAAACTGTACTGAAAGACCAGCTGCACTTTTATGAATTATATGTTAGGAAGGAATTCCTCTCGTCAAGTACAGAAATATCACATTATGTATCTCTTAGTGGTTATTCAAAAAAAATCTTGACACATAAAATGTAAAAAACGAATTCCATTATAAATGGATTCTCTATGTCACATACTATTGAGGTCACCCTTCCCACAACACCACTGGCATCTTCTTGAGCTTCTTGTCTACTCCATAATCGTATCGAAATCAGCCTCCCTACCTGTGGGACTTTGAAGATGCTGAAAATGGAGGCCATCAGCATTGAGGATTTGGCATTGTCACCTCCAATGACAGAGAGCAGAGTGTCTTGCCTGTCACATTTATAACCTGGAACCATTTGGTCCCATGTGGAGAGCAGAAAGAAGCTGATTAAAGAAATCTTCCGTTCCCACTGGCTATTGTCATGCATGTGGAAGCCAAGGGTGATGTTGGGGAGGAGAACTGGATCCTTGTTGATTTCTGTCACTGCAAACACCAACGCCTGGAACTGATGGTAGTTGTTGGGTATGAGGCTATAATGAGAGAAACATTGTGGAATATTACGGGAAAGCTTGCGTGGGCTGGTGGCATTTGCCTTTGTTTTTGTGCAGTTTTCTTTGGAGCAGGATTTCCCAAATATTAATAGATTTTTTTTAATCAACTTGGATAAATTTGTGAGAAAGGAGAAAAGCCTGCCTGTCCCTATCATGGACCATTTTATATCCCTCTATCATCCCTCCCTTCTTCACTTTTCTCCGGTGGCTGTATTTCTACCCGATTTCTCCTCTAGTACCCTAATCAATTTAATTTTCTTTTGGATTATCTTCTTCATGTCTGATGACCATTGCCGAGAACAAGCCTCCAGCTGGTTGTCACAGCAAAGATTTACTGAGGGCCATTATTCATACACACTGCTGAATTATGTGTTTTTAATAGTACCCAACATGGGAAAAGCTTTGAGCTTTTTCTTGAGTGTTCCATCTTGTCTTTCTATCCAAATGAACAGCGTAAGTCATCTTCTCCATTAGAACAGTAAAATTCCCAATGTGCTGCCCCTCGTCACTCTGTACATGGTTCATGTTTTATGAACTTGACTCTTTGCTGAATCACACTAGGACATTGAAGCATCACGAGAACAAATATTTCTGAGCAAACAAAGCAAACAATCATCTATATCTTTCGCCTCTAAATGAAACTTACAGACTGTCGATATAATACCATAATGGGTTTGTTTTAAACCTGACGGTACGACCACCGAAATCTATGCCAAGGGGCAAATTCCCACCAATAATGAGATCACCAGGTCGGTAATGGTATTCCTGAACGTTGAAATCTGTTGGCAACACACATAGGGTTTGCTTCCTCCCAACAGATGTTGGAGAAGTCAGAGTCACGAGCCAGAAGAGCAGCATCAGCATCAGGAGAGGCAGCTCAGTCATTCTTCTCACCTTCCGTCCTAGATCAGAAATCAAAGTTTGTGCAGAAGCTGAATTGCAGGTGGCACTTGAAATATCACCAGAGCTTTAGCATGCAGTCTGCTTATTCCACCCCAATGGCCCCAATACAAATTTACGTCAAATATGCTACCTCTTACCTGAGTTTGGACTGTGACCCTATAAAAAAACTGAGTCAGCCGAGTCTTCACAAGGCTAGAGTTTGGCTCTTTGCAAGACACAAAAAGGTCTCTCTATGTTTAAATCAGGTTTTAACTTGGAATATTTTCATAGGTTGAAATCCATAGGGGATACATTAACTGTTCTTCTGGTAATCGCAAGGAAAAGCAATAGTCCTGCCACTTAGCACTAGAAAAACATGTTTGTGTCTCTTGTTTCTAATCCATAGAGGAGATGGACTTGATAATTAAGGGAAACGTGGACATTTGACCTACAAGAAGCTGCCCCTGCAAACAATGTGGAGTTAGATCTTGGCCATAGCTTGTTTGGATAGCGTGAGTGCAAAAGGTGCATGGTGGCCCATGACAATCAGTTGTACATTAGTAATTGTGATCAATAATACTATTGCAGGATGAAAAAAACTGATTTATTGATACTCAAATGAAATTGGGCAAAAGTAGAAACGTTCTTTTCCCATAAGTCTTCTAAATAGGCAGGAAGATCTTTCTAGTTGTTAGGCTAATTTAAACTCTATAGCAGGATTGTCTAAGAACTTGTTGGAGTCATAAATGTTTGTCTGCTGTGTTTGTCTTATGAAGTAGGTCAGCCGAATCCTCAGCTGGTATTAAAAAGATATCCTCATGCATACTAAATGTCTGGGCCAGCTGGAGTAATAGGAATGGGAGCATGGTGTGCGTTATGCGGTTCTCCCCTTTTGCTGAAGTTGGTTCCTGCCAGTGTTGGTTTGAGGGGACAGGTTGAGTTCGGGCCCTTTTTCCAAGGTGCCTCAGTAAAACCTTCTCAGTTCAAGGTCAGGTATCATCCATATGCTGCTATTATTCCATTCCAAAAATGATGAATGACCAAGTTTTGCCCTAGTTCCTGATGGCTGTTGGAATGGCAGGAAGAGTCTCAGAGTCTCTACCAAAACCAAGCAACTGTGGATGATTGATCCTCCCAGGACTGGGACATTCCATATTTGATCTTGAGTGATTTTGCGCTGATATGGTTGGTTGATGCTCAATTTCGCAAGCAGTGAAGGACCCAGCAATGTGCTATGTAATAGGATCGGACAAAGGATGACACGAGACAGATGGACAGCAACTTCTTCATTCTACATTGTACTGTGGACTGGGTGAAACTCGGTCCTTTAAATTTACCCACCTCGCCACCTGCGGCCAATCATTGTCCCATATTTTCCAGCGGTTGGGTAGGGGTGTGTCTGCACACACCTGAGTCCATCTTGTCCAATCAGGGGGCCAGCTTTTCCTGTGGTTGGGGTGAGCATGACTGCATGTGATTCTGCCGGCTTCACTACTCAACAATCAACAAACACAGCATTCATTTCCCTCCCCCTCAAATTTTCGTTGCTTTTCCGCTAGTCCTCGGTGTTAGGGTTATATGGGTGGTGATCCCTTTAAGTAACCCTACAGGTTGGTTTACAAATTGCATGACCAGCTGAAGCTAGCTGAGCCACACCTATCTTAATTAGCCCAGGACCCAGAACATATAAACTAGCAGGCTTAAGTCATTCGCTCTTGCTTTGGTGATCCCTGCTGTGTTGTATACGTCTTTGATCTTAGTTCCTGGTTTGCTGTTTCTCCTGGCCAACTTTGTTGGTGAAGATACTGGATAAACAACTGACTAACCTGGTTAGTAGAGGGACTGCTTGACTGTG
>JANHFO010401325.1:0-15196 GCA_032468095.1 Pareas carinatus
ATAGATAGATAGATAGATAGATAGATAGATAGATAGATAGATAGATAGATAGATAGATAGATAGATAGATAGGAAGGCCCACCTCCAGAGCCAATTCCTCGTTTCAGAGAAGCACATACCTCTGGATGAGTTACTAGGAATCCAAGCTAAGATTTGCAAAACTTTAGTAGTGGAGAATTAGTAGTGTACTTAGTAGTGTGGAATTAGGCTAGACTTGCATTTATTTTTTCCTTTGCTACCCATTTTCTGCTACTTTATAAAAGGTACACATAATAGGTTAAGTTCAATCTTTATACTATGTGAAATTCTTTGAACATGATGAAGTGATATGTAAGTGCTAGGTATTGTTATTAAGTTCACATCTAGTATTTTATACACCTACCTTGGAGTAAGTCCTTTTTAACTGAGGGAATCCTGCTTCTGAATAAACATGCATAGGATTAGATTGCAATGTTTCAAACTTAGGACCTACCAATCACTTGTCAGGTGTAGTTTTGTCCCAAAACATAAAGGGGTACACAATGAATGTTGTATAGTATATACATCACTAGCAATAAATTAAAATCAGAAGCTGCAGTGAGTGAAACCAGAAGGCGTTCAAGGCGCAAGAATGCAAATATCAATCAGGTTTTACAGTACTGCAAGCAGGAAACCTATAATTTATTTTTGGCAAATCAGGTCCAAATCTCAGTTCTATTGTGCAGGAATACCTTGCATTTGATTATAATTATGCATTGTTTAACTCCATCTGTCTTACTGTGAAACCTGATGTTTGAATTTGGGGTTGGTAGTGATAGAGAATTTGGACTTTTATTTTGGCAAGGTGTTCTGTAGGTAGCAAAAATAGCCCCGTGTCAAAGTAAAAGACTGACATGTAGCGATAAGCAGCAGCATGCAGTTAAGAAGAAAGAAGTGGAGACATAGCATTTGATTCTTTTAAAGTTATAGCTCTACTTTTTATCTCTCTTTCTGAGGTGAAAAGTCATTAATGCAAGGACACTTAATGCATGAGAACCATGGATGTCCACAGAGAAGGGCAGGTGATGTTAAGTGTGTCGTTTTGATATTGTTCCAGCTTTTACCAAATACTTACATTCAGAACCCAGATTCAACATTTGTTGAAGACCACCAACAAATTAAGCACCAACTTGATCTGGGATGGTGGTGTCACAGCCTATCTCCTCTCCAGTCTCCCATTGCTAGTCTCTGCTCTGCTTCCCATGTGTCTCCTCCTTGCTCTTCCCCTTCTTCCCCTTCCTTCCTCGCAGCCCCTTTTGACATGAATCATACCTTCCCTCAGCTCGTCTAACAGACCAATCAGCTGTTCCTTGGCAGGCAGAGCCTTGGCTAACTGGTGCGAATCATGAGCTGAGAGAACTTTGCGCCAGTCAGCTGAGTCTCTGGGAGCTTCTGCCTGCTGACAAACACTTGATTAGGCTGTTTGATCCTGCTTGGCTTCGGGAGCTGCTCAGCTCTGCCCGGTGCATGTGGAGAGGGGGAGGGGATCAGCCCGACCCTGCGTCCCTTTGGCTGTCTAGGGCGAAGGTGCACATGGCCACAGAGAGGGCTCTGAGTACCACCTCTGGCATGCATGCCATGGGTTCACCAACAGGGATCTAGGGAGTATTTCCCCACCAAAGAGTTACCTTTGGTGGCCAAATCAGCTGTTTGTAGGAAGGGGAAAAAAACTCTTCTAGCTTCTAAGGGCATCATTTTTGAAGGATTTCCCCATGATATCTTAACCTGTTTCTGAAACACAACATTCGAAACAATTGCCCTATGATCAGATACAAAGCAGAGGTCAACATTACACTCTTAAATTATAGGTCATTGATATAAAGCCACTGATAGTAGGAAATAATCAAGCCTAAAATGATTCTGATGCACACTTGAACAAAATGTTTATTCAATTTTAGTTGGATACATCAAATACCCCAGTTCTATTAAATTCAGTTCTTCCATATCAATCTTAATTGTTTCTCTCACTAATCATGTTTTTTTTTCATGGTATATGTCTGTTAAACTTAGGAGCCACGATTTCATTGAAATCTCCTATCAACATATGATCATAAATATACTTATTCAAATCAAGCATTTTTTTATGAGGCACCAGTTTTTTTCTGAGTACAGAAGAAAGTGAACTACTTCCTTTTTGCCTTTCGGTCCTAGTCTAGGAGCTTTGCAGGCCTGTCACTAAGTGACACACTTTTTATAGTTTGCTTTCTGATGATGAAAGCAAACAAGCTAGAAATAACCATATGAGACTCCAGTTCTTTCTCTGCCAGTTTGTAAAACTTTCAGCTGTAATAAAAAAGTTTGTTGCTTAGCAACAGACATGCAAAACTCCTAGACTGGGCTCAAAAGGCAAAAAGGGAGTAGTTCACTTCCTTTTATACTCAGAAAAAACCAGGTGCCTCATAAAAAAAACCCTGATAGATCCCCTGGTACAAGCCAACAAAGAGGGGAAGAACTTATGACTCAATGGATAAGACATTAGTCTAACATGTAATCCAGCCCAGGTTCGAATCCCATCAAAGGAATGCCTCACTGATGAAAGCAATTGAAGCTATAAATGGCTACTAAGACTCTTTCTTTCTTTGTCAGCTTGTAAAACCTCTTGCTGTACTCATTCAAATGGCGAAAACATTCCTAAAAAATAATAGGAGAATCTAAACTTGGTCCATAAATATTCACAGCAGCTAAAATAGCAGTCTCTGCTGCTTTAATACATACAATTAAATAACACTAATATATATTAGTGATAATCAGGGACAATTGAGGCTGTAAGTAAGTAATTTGTCTATTCAAAATATAGTGACTGACTTGAATATTTGCCTGGTGAGTAGTCAATTGTTCTGGATAGCAGGCCATTTTTTTTGCAGTTGTTTTGGATCATGTTTGAACTCTGTCACAGTTCTTGTTGGATTAATTTTAAGACTTGTAGGTGAGTCAGAATCTCTTTTAATAGAGTGGTGGAAGAATTTTCCTTCACCATCTGTCCTGGCCTGGCAAATACTGGTGCAGCTGAAATTAAGACAGCTGTTGAATGTTTGTACTTAATTGCCATTCCAGCAGCTTATTAAAACCAAATATTATGTAATTGTGTAAATTTTATTTACCAATATCCACACAGCTCAATAATTTAGAGTTTGCAAACACTTTAATCAAAGATGAGAGACGTGCACTCACTGTGGCATCTGAAAGAGGAAAATGCTCAAATATATCATATAATATATCATAAAAATTAGTGATAAATTTTAACTAAGGAGAGACTGTAGCTAACGATTTGGCACAATATATAAATAATAAAATGTTCCACAAACAATCTCTATTAGTAAGTTGGAAGAAAGAAGGAACCAACTCTTGACTCGTGTACTTCATTCTGTATTTCTGCATCTCTTCTTGTATAAGAAATTTAATTTTCACAAAGTATCATGAAAAAACCTCTGGCGTTTTGGTAATAAGAGCATTCTAAGAAAAACATAGGTAAGTATTTTTGACATCAGATCAATTGAGTATTACTACATCTCTCTGCAAACAGATGATGATGATGATGAGGAGGAGGAGGAGGAGGAAGAGGAAGAGGAAGAGGAGGAGGAAATATACATTGGACAGTATATTTTGGGTAATTAGAAGTGCCAGATTCAGAATGATAATTATGAGGGGAAGAAAATGGAAGGAGAACCGAAAATAGAGAGAGAGAAACTTTCTTTTTCTGCTTGCCATTAGGTAGGTCATAGTTTGGAAACAGCTTACAAATCAACATTTTAAGATTGACGCGTATTGCTAAGGGCACTCACAACAATTTTTGCTTTCTTCATCAGATTTTTAATTTGAAGATACATTCTTCTGCACTTCAATGTTTCTGTCTATATGGAAATCCGTTGACACAGGAAAAACATTCAGAAATAATTGTGTTTGCTTTGATTAATAAAAACAATTATCCTTCTTTAAAAGGATAATTGTCTTTTCATTTTTTTCCTTAGTCTTTATTTACCCAAAATTATATGAAATTTTGAGTTTATCTCAACTGCTCAAAATATGATGAAGCTTTCAATGATATTTTTCTTAGAGAAAAACAATTATGGCTTCCTTTTTTAAAATGAAGGAAATCTGATTTATACTATTTTTACTTGAACAATATAATCTTGTTTAGCATCCTGTGAAGTGTATCCTTTACCTCTCTGTTCCGCAGACTGTAGATGAGTGGATTAAGTGAGGAGATGACAAGAGTATAAAAGACAGATATGATTTTGTCATTATCCAATGAGAAAATGGAGCCAGGTCTTATATACATAAAGGTGGCAGTTCCAAAGAAAATGGTCACAGTGGTCAGATGGGAAGCACAGGTGGAGAAGGCTTTGTATCTTCCCTGGGCAGAGCTGATCTTCAGGATGGCAGTAATAATGGCAATGTAGGAAATCAAAACAGTCAGAAAAGTTGTCACACCAAATGCAGTGGATAAAACAAAATGCACAAAATGAGCAATGTGGGTATCTGAACAGGACAATTGAAGCATTGGAGGAACATCACAGAAAAAATGATTAATTTTATTTGAGCTGCAGAAATTCAAGTTAAAAATAAATATTGTCTGGACTATTGAACTTGCAAAGCTACAAGCATAGGCAGTTATGACTAAGAGGATGCAAAGCTTCTTTGACATGATAACAAAATAAAACAATGGATTGCAGATTGCTATGAAGCGATCATACGCCATCACAGCCAAAAGGCAAGCTTCAGTGGTCATAAAGATGACAAAAAAGAAGAACTGTGTGGTGCATCCTGTGAAGGAAATAGTTGAATGTTCAATCACCAAGGTTGTCAACAATTTAGGAGTAGTGGTGGTAGAAAGACTAATATCTACAATGGAGAGATTTCTAAGGAAAAAGTACATTGGAGTGTGAAGCCTAGCATCAATTTTTGTTACAATGATTATCCCAATGTTTCCCACCAATGTGATGAGATAAATGAACAGAAAGAAGATGAAGAGGGGGACCTGAAGCTTTTGGTGGTCCATGAATCCAACAAGGATGAACTCAGTCACAATGGTTTGATTTGTCTGCATTGTTTATTTCCCTCCGGTTGAATAAAAAAGAGTGTGGAAAACCTTATTGTAGTATGACTGTTGGATTGTTTGAGAAAGCCCAAGGAGAACACTTAGAAAACCACAAACTAAAAAAAAACCAATTTGCTTGGAAAACAGGAGTGATGACTTTTGTTTTGAACTCTTGATAAATATGCTCTTTTCAAGATACAATGTTGTTTTGGAAAGCACACACATCATTATATAGAACTATTGTGTCAATTGGCAAAGAATGGATTCATACCTACCATCATCTTCCTGCATATTCCAGGAAGGATTCTTTCTGTGTGAAAGAATGTAGACCTCTTGCTCAAATGCATTTTCTATTACATTCTAGTACTCTCCAAAGAAGCTCAGAGTGATCAGTCCATTGATTTGTGTGTTTTGTGCAATTCTCTCCTACAGGCAAAAGTGTAATCCACTTTGGCAGGAAGTGTTCCGTGGAATAATCATTGGTGTCTATTGACTGCTATGCATCAGCATTTTTTGAACGTGCATCTGAAAATAATTCCAGATTATGAACCATAATCTTTACATTTACAGCTAGTTTTAGAGCATTTCAAAGTTGCTGATTAGCCTACCTTGCAATCCTGTCATGCAGTAGTTTCAGCTAATATTTCTTTTTTCAGGTAGAAATACTCTTAACTGGAATGGCAAACTTATCTCTAAATCTGCAATTCAGTTTAATTGTGTTTTAAAACTGGCAAGGCACTTACTCTGTCCTGCAACATAATATTCCACTGGCAAGAAGATACTTCACACATATGTGAGGTTGTGCTGACTGGAATTGAACAAGATCATATATTTATTGTCATATATTTATTTTTGCTATATAAGTAATATATCCTGAACTCTGCAGGTACTCTAAGTAATTCTTTGCTTGAATACGTTAACAGTTTCTACTAGTAAGCTAGAAGAAAGAGGAAATTGACTGTTGATTCATGAACTTCATTCTGCATTTCTGTATCTCATGTGCTATCAAGGTTTTTAGTTTTACAAAACAACATGAAGAAGCTTTTGGAGTGCGGATAACCAGTAAAACACACATCCATCTTTTTACATCAAAACAGTTGAGTATTCCTGCTTCTGTCAGCAAAAAGTTTGATGAAGAAATTATGAAGATGATGATGATGATGAAGATATAAGCATTTAACAGTATATTGGGCTAATTGAAAGTGCTTATTTAAAGAGCTTACCAGATTAGAACTTGAGACTGCATTTCCAAAGCTGAAAGCGGAAAGATTGGCATAGAACTGCTCATTTTATACTTTGTTTACCATTGGCAATGAACTCTCTGTTGAAGTAATTCACATATCATTAAAGTGCTCAATACATTTCTTGGCAAAATATATCCGAGGTCCTATTGGGAATTCATATTTCCACTGTATAGATGTGGTAAATAATTAGGTCACATTTCCATTGCAACTCATCAGGAAAACTCATTATGGAGTTTGATCACTTTTATTTCAAATATTAACTTGCAGATTGAGGGATGTATAGATTAGAGAATCTCAAATATACTTTGAAAGCACAAGTAGTGAAGCCAAACCAATAATGGTAACGTAGAGTTGATACCTGTTTTTAAATCATGAAGAGATGACAATTCAACCTTACATGTTAGACATAGTCTTTTCAAACCTGGACTGACAACATTTGGGTTTTGTCTTCTTACCAAATATTCTTATTAACTATTTTTCTATCTGGGTATATGTCCTTTGGCTTCCATTTTTATTTTCTTGGCCATACTAACATAAACTATGCATACTGTTATGTTCTCAGTCCAGTCAGACATCGGAGACAAGGTCACAAAAACAAAATGGTTTATTTACAAATAACTAAGTAACAGCTACATAGTGAAGAGTGAGAACTGGGCTGTGCAATAGCCTTTATATATACTTAGAGACAAAGCTCCTAACCAATAAGAACTTCCCAAATTCCTGCTTTTTTGTCTAGGTCACAGATGGAGTGTCTGGCCTCCTCCAGAATTACCAATGGAGGTATGAGTCAGCCAGGAAACCTCAACATAACACCCCTCCCTCCCTGGGTGAACACATAATTTTTAAAGATTAACCTAATCTTTGTAATATGATGGTGGCCTCTGGATTTGCTCTGATAGATGAGGCCCTGTCAGTGGGGAATGAGTGACTGGCGTTCTAGTAGGTGTCGGCAAACCAGGTTGCATCGGTGTGTCAATTGGCCCTGGTGAACTCAATGGCAGGCTCCCTCTAGTTCCCGTATCACTACAACCTGCTTGCTCTTGCGAAGTCTCTAGGCTGCTCCCCAGATACTGCTGTCAACAGCAACTCATTCTGTGTTGGATGGCTCCTGGGAAATCACACCGATCTCACTGGTGCTAGCGTCCGATGAAGCTTCCTGCTCATGACTCAAAGCTGCTTCAATTTCTCCTGCCTCAGCCAGTGGGTGGTGGTGAGGGGGCCCTGCATAGGCCCCTATTCCTTGGGTATGAGCAGGCCCCTCCCTCCGATTGTCTGGGCCAAGTGCCCTGTCCTAAAAATGTAGGTAAAGGTGGTCGATATGTCGCCAAAGCACATGACCATCCTCACCAAGACATTGTAGGAAACAGGCCCAGATACCTTTGTGACCTCTGTTTCAAACCTAGATGAGGTCTCGTACAACAAAACATCTCAGGGGTCTCAGTGGTATCTGGGGAGCAGCCATACGATCTGGGTTGAGTCTTTCCAACTTAGTCGTAAGCTGAAGACCCCAGTGCAGCTCTGCAGGGTTCTTGCCAGTGGAGATGCAGAGGGAGGTCCATTGATTTAAGAGGAAATCCGCAAATTGATAGTGCCAGTTACCATGGACTAACCATCTGAGGCTCTCCTTGGTCATTTGTATGATGCGCTCCACTTGTCTATTGAATGAAGGATGAAAGGGAGCTGACGTTGCGTACCTTATTAGGCAGGAACGATTTAAACTCTGCTACTGTAAATTACGTGCCATTGTCCAAGATGAGGATGTTGGGTAGTCTGTGTCTCAAGAAAATGTGTCTTAATTCTAAATGGTTCTCGCCATGGTCATAGAGGTCACCGAGGTAATTTCTAACATTTAGAATGGCTATCCCCAACTACTAAAAATAACTGTTGCTGAAAGATGCCTGGGTAGTTTATGTGGATTCGCAACCATGACTTATGTGTATCCTCCTACCTATGGACAGGGGCGTCTCTGGCCTAAATTCCTGGCATGGTAGACAACAATGTAGGTGGACCTTGATTTTTTTGTTGAGACCTGGCCACCATGCAAGAGTTTTCATCTAGACAATGCCCAGATGACCCTCGTTCAAGGACTCCAAAACTCTTTTACGTAATGAATCAGGGATGATGACCCTATAGCCTCATAGAATAAATCCCTTATGAGTGGAAAGTTCACATTTCCTTGTGTAATAACTTTGGAATTGAGCACCTCAACTGGAATCTAAGACCCACATTGCACACCTTGTAACACACAGCTGAGGATCAGTTTCACTGATGTTTCAGTGGCCACACCCCCTGTGTGCAAGGGCGCTTCTGGCAAGTCTTGGATTGACAGGATCCAGGCCGCTGGAGTGGGATCCGGTTTCAGATTGGTTAGTGGGAGTCTACTGAGGTGGTCAGTGTGACCCATTTCCTTCTCTGGCCTATGAGTTAGTGTAAAAGAATATGCTGACAAGAAAATAGACCACCTAAGCATACATGACAATAATATGTGCAGTGTCTGTTTGTCTGTTGTGAACAGATCCAACAATGGTTTACAATCTGTATAAACTGTAAAGGGCCTCCCATAGAGGTAGTCATGGAATTTCTTAATTCCAGGCACAATGGCCAGAGTTTCTCTATCTATTTGTGCGTAATTCTGCTTAGCTGCTGTAAGCATGTGGGAATAGTACACTACTGAAAGCTGTTTTCTGTTGGTAGTAATATGACTCAAGACAGCCCCAACGCCATAGGGCAAGACATCGCAAGTGATGCAAGCCAGCTGGGTCTCATCTAAGTGTGTGAGGACCGTGTTGGACATAAGGAGGTGTTTTACCTTCACAAAACTTTTATCATGGATCTGGGATCCTTTGTAGGGTCCATTTCATAACTTCTTAGAAAATTCTGGGGACAACACTAATGCCAAATTGCAATCTTTTGACTTTGAATGCTCCTCAATGAGTGACTATCATTTGGGCATCTGCGGTGGTGTCATCTATCGGCAGCTGTTGTTAGGGCTGAGCAAAGTCTAACTTTGCAAAGATCCATCTCCCTTGTTGGGAAGCCAGGATTTGACTTACTATTGATATGGGATAAGCGTGTTTCCTTAATGTTTTGTTATTTGTGCCCTTGTAGTCCACACAGATGTGGACCTTCCCGTTAGCCTTTAGGGACATAATTATGAGAGTCTCCCATGAATCACTATCTACTGGCTTTAATGCTCCTTGCTTAACTAGATTATTGAGTTCTTCCTCGATTTTTGTTTTGAGAGTGAATGGCACTATCTGTGGTTTAATCCTGATGGGGTGAACCATGAGATTGAGATGAATCGATATTGGTTTACCCTTATACTGGTCCAATTCTTTGCTAAATACATCCATGAAGTCACAGCAAATTTCTGACAGACTATTGGGCTCTGTTTTATTAGTCCCTGTTACTTGTATCCCAAGTGCCTTGAACCAATTGAGTCCCATAAGTCTCGTTCGGTCGCCTTCGACTACTGTTAGGCTTAGGAGCCCTCAAATCCCTCAAATTTTCCTTGTAGGGCCGCTTTACCCTTAATGATCACTCGATGGTTCTGGAAGTTGATGAGCACCATGTTTGACTTCCTGAGCTTAATTCTCTGATTGCTGCATTTGCAAATGTGTAGGAATGTTGCATGCGAGACTATCGATAGTACTGACTCTGTGTCTAGTTCCATGGTGCATGGAACTCCCTGCAGGTGTATTTTGAGGCACAATTTCTCTTTAAGAGGTCGCCATGCACCTGTTCTAAGTATTCCTCATTTGGTTGAACAAAACTCTATGCTGTTTTGCCCTGGAGACCCTATACCTCTCCTAGTCTCTTGCAGAGATTGGTGCTTGTGTTGGCTTCTGCAAACAGTGGCAATGTGGTCCTGCTTGTTGCATACTGGACACATGGCCATTCAAAACTTGCAGTTGGATCTTGCATGCTTGCCCCTGCATCCAGAACAGCTCAGCTTTGATTTTGGAGCTTCCGCCGGAATCAGTGGTTGCCATTGGTTGCTCTTCTTGTGCAACCAATTGGCCTCCTCATTTTTGGGTTCCATCTCCATGTCCTTGTGCAATACAGCACTGGAGCTGGGCATTGCTTTGGAGGGCTGTAGTGCTTTTACAGTGCTTCCTGCAGCTTTGTCCGCCATCACTTCTAGGACTGCTTCCTGGAATGTGATATTACTTTTGACAAACAGTTTTTGTTACAAGACCCAATTTTGTAGGTCACAAACGAGTCAGTCTTTCAGGCATTCTTCGAGGTCTTTGAACTCACAAAGCTGGGCTGCCTGCCAGAGCACTTCCAGAAATTCGGTGACCCACTCACTCGGAGCTGTTCCTTCTGTTTGAAGGCATGCATCCATGCTATGACTTAGAGAATGGGGCTGAAGTGCTCTTGCAGCTTCTCTTTCAGTTTGTTGTAGGTGACCATTTCTAATTTCTGCAGCGCAAATAGATTTTCAGCCACACCAAATGTGGCTTGGCCGCATACACAGAGTAGGGTTGGCGCTTTCAGGTTGTCTGCGATTTTGTTCGCCCTCAGGTAGTTTTCTACCCTGGAGATGTATGATTGCCACTTCTTGAGGCACGATGTCAAATTTGTCCAGTTTGCCGATCTTGGCCATTCTGCTTGTCTGGTCCACTGCTTGGCTTGCTTCTTCTCCTCTGTTTGTTCAGTATGGTTAGCTGAGTGACCTTCAAGCAGTGGATCCCACTTTCATCACCAGTGTTATATACTCAGTCCAGTCAGACATCAGAGACAAGGTCGTAAAAACAGAATGGTTTATTTACAAATAAATACGTAACAGCTACAATAGTGAAGAGTGAGAACTGGACTGTGCAACATTTTTTATTTATACTTAGAGACAAAACTCCTAACCAATAAGAACTTCCCAAAGTTCCCGCTTTTTTGTCTGGGTTGAAGATGGAGTGTCTGGCCTCCAGCCTCATACCAATGAAGGTATGAGTTAGCCAGAAAACCTCAGTACATTACAGATACAATGAACACTTTTGTACTAGTCGGGCAGAAAGGTCAGTGCTGGGTCTTTGGAGTCCATGTACATCTCCCTTTTGAGACTTTTTTCTTGAATTAATGTTCATTTGCAGACTATCAGCATTACAGTAGCAATCAGGACAACTTATAAACATTAGAGATGCGTATACAAATTTGGACAGTCAATAAGAAATTGAATTGCTGGATAATCCTGTGGCCTAGGTATTCCCTAGTTGTACGCACGGTCACTCAGGCCATGGCCACTTCTCGCCTGGATTCTTGTCTGGATTATTGCAATGCATTTTGCATGGGGCTCGCTTTGAACCATACCCGAAGGCTGCAGATGGTCCAGAATGCGGCCGCACAGGGGATTGCAGGGGCCAGGGGCCGTGCCCATGTGACCCCACTCATGCGCGAGCTGCACTGGCTTCCTGTGGTCTTTAAGGTGCGCTTCAAGGTATTAGTTATGACCTTCAAAGCGCTCCATGGCATGGGACCAGGATATCTGCAAGAAAGCCTACTACCAGCCAATATCTCCCACAGGCCAGTACACTGGCACAGAGAGGGCCTCATCAGGTTGCCATCAGCCAGACAATGCCAGCTGGCGACCCCCAGGGTGAAAGCCTTCTCTGTGACAGCACCAGCCCTTTGGAACGAACTTCCCCCAGAAATACGGACCATTACTGATCTTCAGGCCTTCTGTCGGGCTTTAAAGACATTGTTATTCACCCAAGTTGAGCTGTCCTGAACCCTCTTTTATGGAGTAATTTGGTTTTAAATTTTAATTTTAATTTTAATTTTTATTCAGCTGATGTATTAATTCCTTTAAGGGTCTTTTAGTGTTGTATTTATATTTGTGTTTTATTCTGGCTGTACACCGCCCTGAGTCCTTCAGGAGAAGGGCAGTATAAAAACTGGAAAAATAAATAAATACATAAATAAATAAATTTGCCTTTTTCAATTATTGATCTATTTTTCATTTTTATTAGAGATTCTGCTGAATACACATGTGATTTCTGTATATAAACCTTCATCTGTTTATGAAGTTTGATCCCACTCTTTTTGGATGTATTTGACTTTGACGATTCCCATTCAAAAACTCAGGTTCTTGATGTATCTGAATTCAAATCAAAATATAGAATATTCTTTATTGGCCAGATGTGATTGGCCTGCTCAACAACATCAGATTACTGAACGATGCAATGCTTTTAGAGCTTGATTCATTGTGAGGATTTTCAGGACATTTGACACCTACTACATGGGTAAATATACTTAGGCATAAGACAGTTTTGTGGGAATTAGGTGTTTAGCAGAGTGATGGCATGGGGAAAAACTGTCTCTGTGTCTAGTTGTTTTGGCATGCAATGCCCTATAGTGGCATACTGAGGGGAGGAGTTGAAACAGTCTGGTGATATTTTCTTAGTTCATTTTCTGGTCCTCAATGGAAGGGAGGTTGATTGCAATTATTTTTTCTGCAGTCCTAACTATCTGTTGGAGTCTGTCCCTTTAGTATTTGTTTGCTGTGTTAAACCAGACAGTTACAAAAAATACAAATGACAGACTCAATAATTCCTATGTAGAACTGTATCAGCAGCTCCTTGCACAATCTACACTTTCTGAGTTGACACAGGAAGAACATTCTTGTGCTTTTTAATGATGGTTCTAATATTAGGTATGAATCTGAATCAGAATAGAGCTGGAAGGAACCTTAGAGGTCTTTCAGATATTTCCAGTGATGAAGCACCTACAACTTCTGAAGACAACCTGTTTCACTGGTTAATTGTCCTCACTTTTAGGAAGTTTCTGCTTAATATCAGGTTGCTTCTCACCTTGAGTAGTTTCCATCCATTGTTTCTTATCTTGTCTTCTGGTATTTTGGAAAATAATTTGACCCCCTCTTCTTTGTGGCAGCACCTCAAATCTTGGAATACTGCTCTTATATCAACTCTAGTCCTTCTTTTCTTTAGACTGGCCATACCCAATTCCTGCAACCATTCTTCATATGTTTTTGTCTCCAGCCCTTAATCCTCTTAGTTGCTCTTTTTTGCACTTTTTTTCAAAATCTCAAATCTTTTTTGCAATGAGGTGACCATAACTGGATGAACAATTCCAGGTGTGGTTTTACTAAGGATTTATAAAGCGGTACTAATACTTCATGTGATTTTTATTCTATGCCTCTGTTTATTCAACCAAGGATTGAATTAGCTTTTTTGGATAATGCCATATACTGCTGGCTCATGTTTAAGTGATCATCCACTGTGAAAGTTCCTCTCACGGTTACTGTTTTTGAGCCAGGTTTTGCCTAATCTGTACTTATACCTTTGGTTTTCCTGCCTAGGTGTAAAGCCTTGCTTTTCTCCACATTAAATTTCATGTTTTTGAATAGGCCCATTGTTCAAATCTGTCAAGATCTTTTGGGATCCTGAACTTATTCTTCAGGGGTGTTGACTATTCCTGCTAGCTTAGTGTCATCTGCAGATTTGATGAGTTCCCCTTCTGTTCCCTCATCTAAGTTATTTATGAAGATATTGAAGAGTACTGGGCCTAAAGACAGAACCTTGTGGTATTTCACTGCTTACTTTCCTCCATGTAGATGTAGTACCATTAAGCACTACTCTTTGAGTATAGTTTGTCAGCCAGTTACAAATCCATCTGATGGTGATGCTGTCTATCCGACATTTTTTTGTTTGAAGTAGGTTGTTTTTGTATTTTGTTTGAAGCAATTTGCAGTCTACTTTGTCAAATGCCTTGCTAAAGTCTAAGTATACTATATCCACAGCATTTCACTGATCTACTAATTTAGTAACGTTGTCAAAGAATGAAATAAGATTGGTTTGGCATGATCTGTTTTTAACAAACCTATGCTGGCTAAAAGTTATAACTTTATTTGTTTCTAGATATTCACAGATCTGATTTTTGATTATTATTTTCAAAATCTTCCCAGACGTTAAGACATATTCTTCTTTCAAAGCCTTCTCAAAAAGTTTTTGTTGTTTTTACTTTTTGTATAATCCAAAAACATAGACTGTTCCTCTCAGGGACAATTTGCTTCACAACCAGATAATCGCTAGAGGAATTGAGATAATTTCTCCCAGCATAGAGAGTAAATAGAAGAGATAAAAGTAAAAATCCTGTCTCTTTAAGAAAAAAAGAAAGAAAATAGGATCAGAGAAATGTTCAGAAATAAAATATCATAAAATAGCAAAGTTTGTATTAGTTCAGTGTAAATCAGATCAGTTTCATGACCTAAGAAATTTTTTTCATGCCATTGACTGTTAAAGGTCTCAAAATTCTTCCCTTCAAAGAGACTCTCAAAGTAGGTTATCATCAAAAGTTCATTGATTTTTGGAGTGTTTCCAGTAGCAGGGTAGCAGCAGAATGGGAGATCTGGAGCTCCAGATCGAACTGTCCAAAATTTGGCAGTTTCAGGATCCTCTGAGGTCCTAAACTTCCCCATAAAGGAAGCCAAGGAAAGGGGGCATTCAGACATCTCTGGAATGGTGGTGATCATCCCGAGATGAAACCTGTCTGATGAGCTGTCAAAATCAGCTGTGCTGCTGCAAAAAGCAGCTCAGTAAAAAGCTGTGCTGAATCTTGGACCTGGCATGACTTGAATGCCTTCAAGCCAAAGAAAAGTAATTTGCATCAGAAAGACAGCTATTTGATGATGTTAGATCCATATAAGGATCTGGGAGAGGATTTCCCAGGGCGTGAAATCCCCGACCCGAGATTGGTTACAGTGTATGTTTAAATACTTTATAAATAGCCCTGCACGGGCTGTTTTAAAACAGTTACTACTTGATCACCATTGCCAACAAAGGTACTAGAAAGAGTCTCCCTGTGACTTCCGGTTGGCTCCGCAGCGGCGAAAGACGGGCTTTTTAAGCTCGCCGGCTTCGGGATAGCGTTAGAGCCGCCT